>JAGKTI010005748.1:0-43629 GCA_018397915.1 Birgus latro
TTTTTTTTTTTTTTTTTTTAGCTTCATTCCTTTACGACTAGAGGTGCCTGTATGACTTCTTTTAAGCTATGAACCTTCCATGGCAAGGCAGAAGGCAAAAGGAGAGCACTGTTCAGCACTAAATAACAGTAAGAATGGCGCAACTACCGTCTCCAAAAGCAAGCAGCAGACTGGCGCCACAAGTCCGCTTGGCGCCATTTCTCCCCCTACTTTTGCATTTCGGCCTACTTCATATGTGGTCTCGGCCTGAGTTCGGCTAACTGAAGATTCTGGCTTCTAACAGTTCGGCTTATCAAGGGTTTACTGTATATATATATATGTATATGTATATATATATATATATACGAGTGTGTTGTTTGTGATAGGTGGGGGCACTCACCATCTACTCACTTGATATAGTGCTGCTCTCAGGTGCCTGCCCTTTCCTCTCTTCCTTCCTTCTCTCCTTCTCAGGTGCCTTGCCTGCCCTTTCCTCTCTTCCTTCCTTCTCTCCTTCCATCCTTTTCTTTCTTTCCTTCATTCTTTCCTCTCCCTTCTGTTTATGGGTGACACTACACTGAGTGACATGCCAAATGATTTCCACAGGAAAGCATTTACTATCCTGGGTGGTTAACATATAACCAAATTATGGCACCTGGTGGTTTAGTGGGTAATTAAGGCACTCCAGTCAGATTGACCCAATGCAGGTTTATATCCAAGGGGTGGTTGGGGTTTATTGCTCACATAATGCTACTCAGGGATGAGTGACATCCATCTTAAATGTCCGTACCATCTTCCCTAGCCTCGGACTCCTACACTCATTGTGGGGCAATACTGGGTTAGATGATGAATGATGATGAGGTGTGAGAGTGTTGTCCCAGATGTCTGGCTGAAGAGTGTGATTGTTGATGTTTGTAAGGGGAAAGGTGATAATCTGGAAAGAGGAGGTTATAGAGTCATAAAACTTTTGAACCAGATATTGAAAGTAATGGAGTCATAAAATATATGATAAGGGTAAGAGTGAATAGTGATGAGATGCAGTTTGGGTTTATGCCAGGCAGAGGGGCCACTGATGCCATATGCATTGCCCGGCAGCTTCAGGAAAATTATTTGGGGGAGAAAAGGGACCTGCACTTTGTTTTTGTTGATTTGTAGAAGGCCATTGATAGTCTCCAGAGTGGATATGATTATGTTTGTGCATGCTCACACCCAGGCTAGAGGATGAGTTTTCCATGAATGTTTGCCTGCATCAGGGGTCAGTCTTGAGCCTTTCTCACATTACTTCAGATATGGATTCCCATGGGAGATGTTGTATGGTGATGACTTGGTGCTGATTGCGGAGGATGAAATGGAGGTGGGAGAAAGATGTAGGGAATGGAAAAATGGACTTGGGCACAAGGGTTTAAGAGAAAATGTGAATAAAACAAAAGTGATAATCTCTAAGGCTGGTGGCATTACTGTCAAAGAAGAGGGAGTGTAGCCATGTGCAATTTGTCTCAAGACTGTGAGAAGTAACTCTGTCGTTTGCAGCACCAGCCGAGCAGGGCAGTACTCCCAAGATGGATGGACAGCTGATGACAGAGAGAGCTGGAGCTCGCATTTCATCAGCCTTTGGGTCTACTTCCTGACCATTCCCCTTTGCTGCACATTTTCAGTGTTTCAGTAACACAGAGAGTAGGCCAGCATGCTCTCCAATACAAGTTTCCCTAACTGTCAACACCAAACTACATGCACAGTACACACTACACTTCCTTTCAAAATTGGAAAAGAAAAATGGCGACAACTAACCAAGGCTCGGAGTCCTGGGGGGGGGGCATAAGTGCCCCCACCATCTGCCTCTCTCCCGGTGATGACTCTAGGAGCTGCCTGGAACCACAGTGTGACTTACTTCTTCTTCTTTTGTGCAACATTCGCAGCCTTTCCTCTAACTTTCACTCTGTTGAGCACCACCTCTCCTCCTCTAAACCTCATCTTCTCTTCCTAACTGAGACTCAGCTGTCTGAGGCAACTGATAGCACACCCTTTTCTGTATCCTCCTACTTTCTCTATACTCATTTCAAAGCCAAAGTTGGCTGTTGTGTATATGTACGCAACAACTTATCTTGCTCTCATGTTCCTGAACTTGATTCTTCTGAATTCTCCACTCTCTGGCTTCGGCTTTTTTGTCATTCTCTGACTAAATATATCTGTGCTTTTTACTTAGCCCCTAATTCTACTGACTATGAAAAATTCTTCCACTTACTTCTACGATGGAACACATTCTCTCCATTTCTCCTTTCTCTGAAATCTCCATTCTAGGAGATTTCAGTGTTCACCGCCACCATTGGCTCGTCTTTCCATTCACTGATCCAGCCAGAGAACAAGCCATCTTTTCTCTCCTTAATGACCTGGAGCAGCTTGTACAGCACCCTACCCATATCCCTGACCGCCTTGGAGAGAACTCCAACGTACTTGACCTCTTCCTTACAGCTAATCCTTCTGCAAACACTGTTAACCTTTCCTCTGCGTTGGGCTCCTCCGATCACAACCTTATTACTTTAACCTGTCCTATCGCTCCGGTATGGCCTGAGGACCCTCCAAAGAAACGTCGTCTGTGGCACTTTGCAGCTGCGGATTGGGAGGCCATCAGCCAGTACTGCTTTGATTTTTTTATTATTGTTTCCATGGCAGGGAGCCTTCTGAGTGTGCCATGTTCATTACGGAGGTTATTCTCTCGGGCATGAAAGCATACATTCCCTTCTCATATCCTTTGACTAATGCAAGGAAGCCTTGGTTTAATCACGCTTGTTCTAATGCTGTCCACAACAAGGAGAGGGCCTATTAAAGGTACCAGAGCCAACCCACCCCTGAATCACATGTTTTTTATGTTTCTGCCCAGAATCGTGCTGTCTGTTCTTTGCTCTGCTGAAAATAATTTCATCCATACTAAATGCTTTCAACTCTCCAACTCGAATTCTTCCCACTTCTACTTGCACCTTGCCAAAAACCATTCTAACAACTTTACCTCATGATCCTTCCCTCCTCTTTTGAATTCTGATGGGTCTGTAGCTATTTCTTCTACTGATAAAGCAGATCTCTTCACTCAGACTTTCTCCTCCATTTCCACCTTAGATGATTCTGGTGCTGTCCCTCCATCACTTCCCCCCTCTGACTTCTTCATGGCTGACATTAAAATGTCTTCAACTGATGTGTTTTCTACCATCACTAGCCTCAATACTAACAAGGCATATGGGCCACCTTAGATGATTCCGGTGCTGTTCCTCCATCACTTCACCCCTCTGACTTCTTCATGGCTGACATTAAAATGTCTTCAACTGATGTATTTTCTACCATCACTAGCCTCAATACTAACAAGGCATATGGGCTCGATGGAGTCCCTCCTGTTGTTCTCAAGAACCGTGCTTCTGTGCTTACACCCTGCCTAGGTAAACTCTTACACCTTGGTCTATCAACTTGTACCTTTCCTTCTTGCTGGAAGTTTGCACTCATTCAGCCAGTCCCAAAGAAAGGTGACCATTCCCAACCCTCGTACTATCATCCAGTTGCTTTAACATCCTGTGTCTCAAAAGTTGTCGAGTCAATTCTTAACAAAAATTTTAAAGCATTTTTTCTGTCACAACCTTCTTTCTGATTGTCAGTATGGGTTCCTTCAGGGATGTTCCACTGACAATCTTCTCACCTACCTTTCAGACTCCTTGTCATCCTCCTTTCAGGACTTTGGCGAAAGCTTTGCCATTGCACTTGATATCTCAAAGGCTTTCGATCGAGTGTGGCATAAAACTTTAATTTCCATACTGCCCTCGTACGGTTTCTATCCTTCTATCTGTGCCTTCATCTACAGCTTCCTTTCTGATCGTTCTTTAGCCGCTGTTGTAGACGGCCAACGTTCTGCTCCTAGATCTATCAACATTGGTGTTCCTTAGGGCTCTGTCCTATCACCAACGTTCTTCCTTTTATTCATCAATGACCTTCTACGCTGTACATATAACCCTGTCTACTCATACGCTGGTGATTCCACTCTTCACCTTTCCATTTGGTTCCCACAACGTCCATCTCAACCGTTACTTCAACAAACAAGGGATGAGGCTATGGCACACCTATTGTCTGACGGATCGTATTTCTGACTTGGGTAAAAATTAATCTTGTTTTTAATGCATCAGAGACAGTTCTTACACCTATCAACATGACATAATCTTCGACTGGAGTACCCACTAATGTTTAATAATATTCATGCTGTAGGTGAAGCAACCATCGTCCACTCACTTTATGTAGTGCTGCCTTCTTTTTCCTTAGCCTTTATCATTCTTTTTCTGTGCCTACACTCATCTCTTCCTATTTCTCCCATCTTGCCTGTCACTTCTTATTGCTTTTCTTTCCTTTACAGGTGGCTTTACATTGAGTGACAAGCCAAATGGCTTCCTGTAAGCCAACAAACCATTTACAGTGTTGGGTGGTTACCATATAACCAAACCATACGTGCTCCCTACTTGTCAACAAGTGGGTTGGTGGAGGGTTAGTGCCCCTCCCTGTAAAACAAATTACTCAAAGTCAAATGGGTACCCCTTTCAGGATTGTGGCATCTGGCAATAGATATAAAGATAGCTCAATTCTGCATCATCCTTGGACATGTTTGGGGTTTCCTTCACTCGGGTCTTATCTTGGAAAGATCATGTTACATCTCCTGTAAAATCTGCTTCCAAGAGATAAGGTGTGCTAAGCCGACTCCGTACCTTCTTGCACTGTTGTTGACTTTATACACGGGTTTTCTTCGCCCCTGTGTAGTATACAACTCTCGTGGGGGGATGCTTCCCACACACTGTACAGCTTTTCTCAATAGGGTGGAGTCAAAGGCATTTCATCTCATTAACTCTCCTCCTCTTACTGGCTCCCTTCAACCTCTGTCACATCGCCGCACTGTTGCATCTTTATCTCTTTTCTATCACTACTTCAATGGTCACTGCTCCTCTGAACTGTCTGCTTGCATCCCTCCACCTCTACGACAGCCGTGTATCACCCTTTCTAGCAACAAACTCTCATCCCTTTTCTGTCCAACTCTTATGCAAGAGTTAACCATTACTCCCAGTCCTTCATTTATGCAATGGGTCAACTCTGGAACTGTCTCCCTTTGTCTGTATTTCCTGCTTCCTATGATGTCCAGTCTTTCAGACGCAGTGTGTCCAGACATCTCGAAATGATCGGATCTTGAATTTGGCACTCTTTTGTGTTCTTTTTGTTTTTTTCTTGGAAGGAACAGTGTGCATGCTCCTGGCCGTTAGTTCCTTCTTCCTTGCATTTAAAAAAGAGAGAGAGAGAGAGAGAGAGAGAGAGAGAGAGAGAGAGAGATACAGGTATACCTTGATATACGATATCCCTAGATGCGATACCCCGGCTTAGCAAAGGGGGTAGAAATACCACCAAATCTCATTTAACGATGGCCAAACCCTGGTTTAACGATGGGCAAAAATTGTGTGTCCAGGTTGATTTATAAACTTTTTAGACGTAGATTAATGTGTTTTAGCCATAGGTTGGGTGAATATTGTCATTCTGGGGTTCAGTTTACGAAGCTTGATTTTTCCAGACTTATGTATGACGATTTTGAGATTTTATTTGTTGGTTTTGTGAGTTATTTACAGGTGTTAGGCAAGGTATGTGGAAAGTATTAAGAATATATGGAGTGGAGGGGAAATTGTTGAGTGCTGTGAAGAGTATGTATGAAGGAGCTAGGGCTACTGTGTGAGTGGATGATAAGTTGAGTGAGTTCTTTGATCTGAATGTGGGACTGAAACAGGGTTGTGTGATGACTCCATGGCTGTTTAATATATACATGGATGGGGTTGTAAAGGGGGTGCAAGGTAGAGCAGTGGATGTGGGAGTGGCTCTGATGAATGAGGGTGGGATGTGGAGGGTTCTGGTGTTGTTGTTTGCTGATGGTGCATTATTGTTGAGTAAAGATGATTGGGAGTTGCAAGGTTTGGTGAATGAATTTGGAACAGTGTGTAAGAAGAGGAATCTGCAAGTCAGTAAACAAGAGTAAAGGTATGGTGTTTGAGAGGAATGAAATCACAGAATATACAGTGAGGTTGGGTGGTGAGGATATGGAGAATGTGAGTGCATTCAAGTACTTGGGTAGTGTGATGAGTAAGGATAGACGTTTTGGGGATGAAATACTTGAAAGGGTACAGCAGGGAAGGAAGGTTGTTGGTTCACTGAAAGCAGTGATGAGAAATAGGGAGGTGAGTATGGAAGTCAAGAAGTCACTGCATGATAGTATCGTGATCCCTACCTTGACATATGGAAGCGAGGCATGGACCTTGCTAGAGGGTAACAAGTCAAGAGTGAGAGCAATGGAAATGAGTTACTTGAGAGGAGCACATGGAGTGACATGGAGAGACAGGTTGACGAATGAAGAAGTGAAGGAACTTTGTGGGGTGGATGTGGATGTGGTTGAGAAGATTAGGCGAAATACACTGAGGTGGTTTGGACATGTGGAGAGAATGGAGAATGAAAGACTGACTAAGAGGGTGTATGCAGGTGGGGTGGAGGGAGGGAGAGGGAGCGGAAGACCGAGGATGAGGTGGAGGGATGGAGTTGAGAGGTATATGAGGGAGGGGGGAGTGAGCTGGGGGGAGGGTAGGCAAATGGTGGGTGACAGAGCGACTTGGAGGCGTTTTGTCTGTGGCCACCCTTTGCGAGATTAGGGCGTCGGGCTATAGATAAATAGATAGATAGGCTTAGGTTAGCTTCTTTTACAGCTGTTAGGCCATTTCGATTGGCTTTAAACTTGTTTTTGGACTCATTTGGGTGGATTTAGGACTTGGTTGGTGGAAGAACCCATGGTTCAAAAATGCATCCCTATACAGTACAATACTTTACATATTAAATCTACCCCAAGATACGATACCCCGCCTAACAATGAGTTTTTACTTAACCAATTACATTGTTAAACTGGGGTATACCTGTAGTGGTATCAGAGGTGACTGCAGAATAATTTAATGCTGAAGTGTGAAGTTTGTTGGAGAGAGCATGTAATGATTGTCAGTCATGAAAGAATTGATACTGCTGGAGAGTGTCTTGAGTGTGTGGAGGAGTTTTAATGTTTGGAGGATATGCTGTGTGCTGGCAGTAGGGCTGAAGCTAGCTCTGTGGCTAGGGTAAGGAGTGGTTGAAGGAAGTTAAGGGAATTGTTGCCTCTCCTAACATTGAGAGGGCTCTACTTTTGTGCCAAGGAATCTTTGTATGTGGCATGTGTTAGGAGTGTAATACAGTATGATAGCGAGACCTTGACAGTAAAGGAAGAGGGTATTCTTGGACTCAGACTTACATATATGACAGTGATTAGACAGTGATTTGAAACGTTTGAAAAGAATGAGAGAGTGTTTCTGATTGGAGATATGAATGGAAAAGTAGAGAATGTGAAGGTGGATGGAGTGGTTGGTGAGTGGGGTGTTCCTGCAGAGATGGATGAGAATGACAGTTCTTTAGTGGACGTTTTTGCTGGAAAGGGGTTGGTGATAGCTAATACCCTCTTCTGGCACAAAATGATCCATAGGTATACATGGCGAGTGTTGAGAAGGGTGGATGGTGAACTGAATGAACGGAATGCAATGATTGACTATGTGTGTATGGATGAAAGGATGAGAAGATGTGTAATGAATGCAAGAGTATATAGAGGTTGGAGAAGTGGACTTTCTGACCACCACTTGGTGACAGACTGAATCAGGGTCCAAATAAAATGGAGGAAGAGAAGAAGGGAAGGACAGGAGGAAGTAGTTGTTACAAGAGGGGTTGATATGTTACAAGAGGATGGAATAAAGGCTGAATGTAAAAGGGAAGAGGAGGAGCGATTGGGTAAATATAGATTGGAGCAGATGGGGGACGTGGAAGGTGTGTGCAAGACGTTCACAGAAGATATCTATGCAGCATGTGAGGTGGTTTTTAGGGTGAAGAGAAGACAAAAGGGGGTTCAGGAAACAGCTTGGTGGACTGAAGATGTGAGTGAGGCTGTGGCACAAAAGAAGAAAGCATATAATGAGTGGATGAGGAACAGGGGCATCGAAGAAGTTGAGAGACGGAAGAGAGAGTTATATAAAGAGAGGAGGAGAGAGGTGAAAAGATTAGTAAGAGAGAGTAAGAAGAGAGTGGATGAGGAATTTGGAAGGAACTTGAGTGTAAAGTGGAGAGAATGTAAGAAAATGTTCTGGAAAGAGGTAAAGAGAGTTAGACTGGGTGCCAACAAAGTTAGTTGGGGTGTGAAAGATATGAATAGTAGATTACTAGTGGAGAAGGGAGAAAAAGTGAACAGGTGGAGAGAACACTAACGAACTGTTGAACATAGAGAATGAAAGTAATGCAAGTATAAGTGGCTGGGGAATGGCTAGAAGAAGGAGGGTTGTGAGAAGAGAGGAAGAAATCAGTAGGATGGAAGTGGTGGAAGCAATGAAGAAAGTTAAAATGGGGAAAGCCCCAGGAATTGATGGAGTGTGTGGTGAAATGCTGAAGCATGGGGGAGAAATAGTAGTAGAATGGATGTGGAAGGTGTGCAGATTGGCCTTGGAGGAGGGTAGTGTCCCGGAGGATTGGAAATCAGGTATAATTATTCCCCTGTACAAAGGAAAAGGGGAAAAAGAATTGTGTGGTAATCACAGGGGCATTTGCCTTCTTAGTGTAATAGGAAAAGTATATGGTAGGATACTTATTGACAGAGTTAGGGAAATAACAGAGGAATTAGTTGGAGAAGAACAGGGAGGTTTTTAGGAAGGGGAGGGGTTGTGTAGATCAGATATTCATTCATATATCTTTAGTGGAAAAGTTTCTAGAGAAGGGAAAGAAGTTGTATGCAGCCTTCATGGATTTGGAGAAAGTATATGTCAGGGTGGATAGACAAGGGTTGTGGAAAGCATTAACCCTTTCGCTCACGCAACCGTGATTTGTGTTCCATGTGATGGGTTGTGTCAAAGCACATGCACCGCAATCGCATGAAAAAGCGGAAAAAATTAACCCAAAAATAAGTTTTTGGTCGATTTGCCTCAAATTTTGGTGCATTCTAGCAGCCGGGTGTCTCTCTCGAGGTAAGACCTTGGCAACACTGTAGTGGCTCATATGGGCCCGTACTTAGTGGTAAAATCTCAGTGCTCCACCTGCAGCCAGACATCAGGGTCGTGCTGTGTAGCGTTGTCCCTTTAAATCCGCCATTTTCCCCCTCCCACACGAGACTGAAGCCATTATTGAAATATTGTGATTGTACAGTGTTTCTGACTATACTGTGAAGTGATTGTGTCTATTGAGCATGGAAATATTGTTTTTAAAGCATTGGGGCCCATTATCAGCCATTAGGCCTAGAGGCAGGAGTCTGGTTTGTTATAGTGGGGTTTCCACTCTCACCCTGCCCATAAATGATGTATTTTACCCTTGAACTGAAGCCATTACTTATATCTGTGAAACATATAGTGCATGGATTAGTGAAATAACTAACCTACCATAGCAGTCATTATGTTATGCCATAGACATACATAGACATATGCATTAGTTGCTAAGGGAACAGTCGCTCTCATATGCCGTATGCAGTAAGGAAGGGAATAACAGAGGAGACTGGGATGGAATCATGTGATAGTGTTTTATATTGCATATGGTTCAGTGTGAAATATACGTATAAAATAGTCCAGTGAGTCTTCACCTAGACATATTGCATGCATTGACGGACAGCGGAAAGTTTATGTAATGATCAGAGACAAGAAAATACCCCACACGGTGACACATATATGACATTATATGCGTATGTCGTGCAGCGAATGTTCGTGGAGAAATCTATTGTGTGCATCGCATGTGTTAGGCAAACATAGTGCAAGGAAGAGAGAATGTGCCACACACACACACACGGGTCGTAGAGGGAGAGAGACGGAGCTGCTCCTGGATTGAGGGGAAATAATCGCAAAACTAGCAGCGAAAAGGAGATAGCCTATTGTGATTATGTGGTTGAATGCGTGAGTGGTGGTCCCGTCGGATATTAGTTTAAAAAAACACAAGTTTCGGCCCGAAAAATACGAGACAAAGTGAAAAAGAAAGTTTCCATATGGTTGCATCATGGCGGAGAGAGACGGAGGATTGTTTACAACTGGCGAGGGGGAATTTGCGGGCTTCTCCGAGCTAAATGTAGGCAAAGGAAGTGATAAGCTGCAACAAACAAGAGTAGCAGGAGTAGAGAAAACGGCAGAGAGGAATGTCCAGGAGTTAAAAAAGGTATGGGAAGTAATTAAGCAGCTGCAGGAACGGACCATAGAGCAAGAGAGAGAGATCAAAGTCCTACAGAATAGACTGGAAAAGGTTAGCACACGTAGTGAGGAACAAGAAAAAGAAGTTACAGAATTAAAGGCGAATAATGAATCCGCATCAAATGAAATAAAACAGCTGAAGAGGGAGAATAAGAGTTTGGAAGAAGAAAGGGACAGAATAAAAAGTAAACTAGATGAATACGAATCAGAATCGAGGAGGCAAGATGAGCATATTCAGGAAATCAAGGAGCAACATAAGGGGTGGAAGAAAATACAGGAGGAAGGAAATGTAAATTTGAAGGAAATCATAGAGCAACAAAGTAAGGAAAAAGTGGAGAAGGAAGTGGTTAGAGTACTAAGAAGTAGAGAATCTTTGGTTAGGGATGTAGCAGACAAGAAAAAATGTGTGATAATTTCAGGAATAAAAGAAAAACGAATGACAGTGAGATCTGAAAGAGAAAGAGAGGAACTGAGCAAGGCTAAAGAAATAATATCACTGGTTATGGAAGGAAACAATGAAGCCCAAGAAGAGATTGAAGAAGTGTTTAGGTTAGGAAAGTACGAGGATGGTGGGGCAAGGCCCATGAAAGTAAAGTTTAAGTCCCAAGTAATAGTGAATGAAATCATAAGTAGAACGTGGAAATTGTCGGAGAAAGAGGGGTTTAAAAATGTTTGGATTAGGAGAGATGCGAATGAAGAGGAAAGAGCTAAATTAAAGGAGTTAGTAAAGGAAGCAAAGATAAAAAACGAACAACAAACGGAGAAAGAGAAGACAGAGTTCTATTGGAGAGTTATGGACCAGAAATTGAGAAAGTGGTATCGACGGAAGGAAGGGGAGACGAGAGAATAAAAAACGATGAAAAAAGTTTGAAAGTGGCGTACACAAACATTGATAGACTAATATCGGCAAGGTTAGAAATCAATGATTTTTTGAGGGCACACGAACCTGATGTTATGTGCTTTGTAGAAACTAAATTGAAAGAAGATATTGATATTCATATGGGAGGTGGGAAATACAAATTATGGAGAAGAGACAGAAAAGAAAAAATGGGAGGAGGAGTGATGATAGCAGTGAAGGACAATATAAACGTAGATACTGTGGAAATGGCAGAGGGCAGGGCCGAAGCCATAAATTTGAAATTAGAAACTGGCGAGAATGGTAAGAGAGATATGGCAGTGGTATATGTTCCCCCTAAGACGAGAGCATGGAATGACAATGAATACCAGGAGATGTTGTCAGACATGGTTAGTTATCTACAGAAAGTGATCGAGAAAAGCAACAATATAATCCTAATGGGTGACTTTAATTGTAAAGAGGTGAACTGGGAGGAATGGGACTCGGGAGGCAGCGAAGATTCGTGGGGCACAAAATTGTTAAATATAGAAATGAATAATGTAATGACACAGTGGGTTAAAGAAGAGACACGATTCAGAGGTGATGACACACCAGCAAGATTAGATTTGCTACTATCCAGGGAGCCTGATGTAATTGAATCATTAAATTATCTGTGTCCTATAGGAAAGAGTGATCATGTGGTCATTGAGTTCCAGATGATGATAGGGAACATGGTGCCAAGAGATGAGCTTTATAGGCAAGGACGGTACAACTTTGGGAAAGCAAACTTTGCAGAATTGAGAAAATTTTTTGAAAATGCGGACTGGAGAGGGTTCAGAGAAACAAGAGAGATACAAAGGAAGTGGGATATCTTTTTGGACCTCTACAATTTGGGAGTGGAAAAATATGTGCCAAGAGTAAGTGGGAAAGAAAACAGGAAAAAGGTGTGGTTTAATAGAAGGTGTATAATAGTGAAAAAAGAGAGAGACAAGGCATGGAACCAATGGAAAAAGAGAGGTAATATCAGAACAAAGGAAGAATACAAAAGAACTAGAAATGAATATACAGGAATACGTAGAGAGGAAGAAAGGAACTTTGAAAAAGGTATAATTGACAAATGTAAGGATGAACCCAAATTGTTTTATAGATTTGTTAATGGCAAATTGAAGCAAAGGGAAGGAATCACCAAACTGAAAGTAGAAGGAGAGGTCTACAAGGATGCAGTAATGCAAGCTGAAGTAATGAACAAATGCTTCCAATCGGTTTTCACTAAGGAAAGGGAGTTTGTGGAAGGAGAGGAAGTGATTAGAAATGTAGTGATAAAAGATATAAAAGTGGAAGTGCAGGAAGTGTATAAATTACTGGGAGCTCAAGATGTAAGGAAGGCCCCAGGACCGGATGGAATCTCTAATTGGGTACTGAAGGAATGCAGAGAACAACTGGCGGATAAGATTCACAATTTAATTGTGTGCTCCTTGGAAGAGGGGAAAGTGCCTCGGGAATGGAAGAGGGCAAATGTGTTGCCAATCTATAAGGGAGGAAACAAGGAAGAACCTCTGAATTATAGACCAGTGTCCCTAACCAGCATGGTTGCGAAATTGTGTGAGAGAATCCTGAAAGATAGATGGATAAAATATCTGGAAGAGATGAATATTTTGACTGAAAGTCAGTCTGGATTCAGAAGTGGAAGGTCATGTGTTTCCAACTTGTTGAGCTTCTACTCAAGGGCGATTGACGTGCTACAGGAGAGAGACGGTTGGGTGGATTGTGTGTACTTAGATTTGGAGAAGGCCTTCGACAAAGTACCCCACAAGAGACTATTATGGAAATTAGAGCATATAGGAGGACTGAAGGGAAGCCTCCTGGAATGGATGAGAGACTTTTTGAGTGACAGACAAATGAGGACAGTAATAAAGGACAGGACATCTGGATGGAGGGAAGTAACAAGTGGTGTCCCACAGGGCTCGGTGTTGGCACCAGTAATGTTCTTGATTTATGTAAATGATATGGTAGATGGAGTGAACAGCTACGCAAGCCTGTTTGCTGATGATGCAAAGATCTTGAGAAAGGTAGAGGTTGAAGAGGACTGTAAAATGCTACAGGAGGATCTGGATAGGATATATGATTGGAGCCGGATGTGGGAAATGAAATTCAATGCAAAAAAATGTAAAATATTGGAAATGGGTAAAAGTACCAAGAGGCCATCATTGAATTATTTGATGGGTAATGAACCAATTAGAAAAGCGAGAGAAGAGAAAGATTTGGGAGTGCTGGTCCAGGATAGTTTGTCACCTGAAAAGCACATAAATAAGATAGTGAGAGAGACATATAAACTCTTGACCAATATAAGAGTGGCATTTCATTACATGGATGAGGAGATGATGAAAAAATTGATAGTGGCCATGATCCGGCCCAGGTTAGAATATGCAGCAGTAGTGTGGTCCCCACACAAAAAGAAAGATATAACCAAGATTGAGAGAATACAAAGAACAGCAACCAAGATGGTCCCTAGTCTGGCAGATTTGCCATACAGAGAGAGGCTGGAAAGGCTGGATTTGCCCTCCTTAGAGGAAAGGAGAGAGAGGGGTGACATGATTGCAGTGTTCAGGACCATGATAGGAGTAGATAAAATTGACAGAGAAA
Source organism: Birgus latro (assembly GCA_018397915.1). NCBI lineage: Eukaryota > Metazoa > Arthropoda > Malacostraca > Decapoda > Coenobitidae > Birgus > Birgus latro. Next base: position 13,726 of record JAGKTI010005748.1, read on the forward strand.
ATCTGTTTGTGTGGGATGAGAGAGCAACAAGGGGACATGGAATGAAACTAAAGAAGCCAAGCTGCTCGAAGGACATCAAGAAATATAGTTTTCCGTATAGATGTATAGACCTGTGGAATAGCCTGGACAAAGAGATCGTCCAGTCTAAAAACTTAAATGAGTTTAAGGCAAAATTTGACTTATTGAGAAACAGAGACGGGACCCCACGAGCGTAGCTCATTTCCTGTATATCACAATTAGGTAAATACAATTAGGTAAATACACACACACACACACACACACAAACCGCTCGCTGGCGCAGTGGTAGCGCTCTCGCTTGCCATCTGGTAGACGGGAGTTCGGGCCTCGCTCAGGTTGCAAAAAGTTTCACTGACGAAGTGGGCGGTTACTGTCCCCCTTGAGCAAGGGGATGGGTGTGTGCGTGTGTGAAGGTCACAGCCTTCCCCATTGATCGGATTATATGAGCTCTCAGCTCCCTTCCGGGTGGGTAAAAGCTGACGATCACGACCATCAAGTGATCATGACCGACCCGGTGAGTTACACACACACACACTACCTAACTTCTCTTCAAATCCTTCAAGTTCCTGGCAGCAGCACAACACCTCTGGAACAAGTGAGTTAGCCATATTTTGTTGATTTGTATATTTTCTGCATTTCTATTTTTTTACACAAATAAGTATTGTTTTTTACATATACACATAATTATGAGATGGAAGAAAGTTCAGTTTCAGTATCAGTACCTAGCAAAAAGACTAGTGGTCATGTTGAGTTTCTGAGAGCACTGTCAAAAAGCTTATGAGATTTCATGTGTATAATTTGAGTAAAAAAAAAGAAATAAAAATAAAACCTAACGAGCAAAAATACGTAGGTGTTTCTGAGGGAGGGAAATTGAGCATTTTTATCTCGCTTGCGGACGAGGAAGGATATTCTATCTTTGTCGTCCATTTACTCGAAAAAAATTCGTTTTCGTTTTTCGTTTTTGCATGCGTCGACCTTGGTTACCTAATGGCGGCTCTCCACGCTGCTCGATCCCTGGCAGCCTCCCTGTTCAGTCCCTTAACCCTTAAGTCACACTTAATGACCTCGTCCCATGTCTTTCTCGGTCAACCCCTCCCAACCCCTCCCCCAATATTAACACCTCTCACCCTCTGTACCCATTTATCATCCCCCATCCTCTCCACATTTCCAAACCACCTCAGCCTACCTCTCCTCATCACAACACCAATACACTCCAGTCCCATCCTACCTCTCAACTCTTCCATCGTAAACCCAGCCCCCCCAGGCCTTGCACGCAGGGACGCACTGCACATCCACCTAATCATTGTCATTTCTGTACGTTTAAACCTGCGAATATCCTCTTCCTTTACTGCCCAGGTCTCACTACCAAACAGCATCACACTCCTAACACCTGTTGCATACAAAGACCCCTTAGCACATAAGGAGAGTCCTCTCAATGTCAGGAGAGGCAACAGCTCCCTGAACTTTTTCCAACCACTTCTCACCCTAGCAACCGAGCTAACTCCAGCCCCACCTTCAGCACATAACATGTCTCCCAAATAACGAAACTCCTCCACACACACAAGAGACTCACCTGCAAGTTCAACCCTCTCACGCCTAACAATCTCCACCTGCTCTCCCCGACACGCCGCACACATGAAATCAGCATCATCTCGCAGTCTACCTCTAATACCACTACATCTCTTGTGCACCCACTTACCACAAACACTACACAAGACGGAATTACTTCCCACACCCTTGTGGCAAACTGTAAGAACCACGATAAAGATCAGTGAATTCTACTTATTTATGGGACATAACTATGTAATTTCTCTAATGAAAAGTTGTTGTTACATCAGCAGTTATTATGTACGCATGATGAGAGTGTGATTTACTCGGAAACTATGAGGCGTATCAAAACAAATTGGTATTAGGAGAAAGCTTACGAAATTCTGTATAAGATTATGTAATAAAAATATAAGGTGGATGAGAAAACTTTTGCACTAGAGCTCCTTGAAAAAAAAAAAAAAATGGTTTTACGCCTGGTATACCCGAAGGGCTAAAGCGTTGCCCCTGGATAGAGGACTTTTGTATTTGAGCGTGTAGCATTTTATGACCGGATGCCCTTTGTGATGTCTGCCAATGACCCTTGGGTGGATTCAATCCTCCGACCCTATGGCTAGAGCTGAGTGCTCTAACCCACTGAGCCACGGCTGAAAAAAAAAAATTTTAAATGGCTTTTAGTTTTGGCTATTTTCTCGAAAACTGCAAAACGCATCACAACCGAACACACCTCATTATAAAGCTAATGAAATTCTCTATCAAAACTTCTAATAACATTTTTCTGTATGATGGAAAACATTCGAACAACGATGTTGGGAAGTGAGATCAACTTTCCAAAATGTTTACTCACGGCGACCTAATGTACTTTTATTGTTTTGTTTTTTGTTTTTTGTTCTTTTTATCAGCTAGAACAAACATCAGTGAATAAGATGATGTGGGTTTCAGGGCAATATTTAGAGGTTTGGGCGGCGAAAATGAGGCGAGAATACGTGTTATTTGCGTCGAGCGGGCAGCCTGGCGGCGCGTGCAGGTGAGTAAAATCGTGAGCTGTGAAACTTATTAAAACTTATGCGTGCGGAAAAGGGTTAAGAATGTATGGAGTAGATGGGAAGTTGTTGAAGGCAGTGATGTGTATGTATGAGGGTGCTAAGGCCGCAGTGCGTGTGGATGGCAAACTGAGTGAATTTTTCCATTTGAGGGTTAGATTGAAACAAGGATGTGTCATGTCTCCATGGTTGTTCAATCTGTATATGGATTGGGTTATAAAAGAGATACAAGGTCGGGCAGTGGATGTTGGAGTGGCCGTAGTGAGAGAGGGCAGTGTTTGGAAACTCCCTGTAGTGTTGTTTGCAGATGATAGTGTGTTGTTGAGTGAAGATGAAGGGGAGCTGCAAGGCTAGGTAGATGAGTTTGGGAGAGTGTGTATGAAGCAGAATCTAAAGGTAAATGTAGGGAAGAGTAAAGTGATAGTCTTAGAGAGAAGTGAAGTCAGTGAATGTACAGTGAGGTTGGATGGGGAGGATATGGAGAATGTGGGTGCATGTAAGTACTTGGGCAGTGTGATGAGTAAGAATGGAAGTCTGGAGGGTGAAGTGCTTGAAAGGGTGCAGCAGGGAAGGAAGGTTGCTGGTTCGTTGAAAGCAGTGATAAGAAACAGGGAAGTGAGCATGGAAGTGAAAAAGTTGCTACATGACAGGATTGTGATACCAACTCTAACATATGGAAGTGAAGCTTGGACCCTGTTGGAGGGACAAGTCAAGAGTGAGAGCAGTGGAAATGAGTTATTTTAGAGGAGCATGTGGAGTCACATGGAGAGACAGACTAACAAATGAGGAAGTGAAGGAGCGTTGTGGTGTGGATGTGGACATGATAGGAAGTGTTAGGAGAAATACGTTAAGGTGGTTTGGGCATGTGGAGAGATGGAGAGTGAGAGACTGATGAGGAGAGTGTATGTGAGTGAGGTTGAGGGGGGAGAGGGAGGGGGAGGCCGAGGATGAGGTGAAGGGATTGAGTGGAGAGGTATATGAAAGAGGGGGGTGTGAGCTTGGAGCAGGGCAGTGAAATGACGGGGGTCAGAGCGACATGGAGGCGATTTGTTTATGGCCACCCCGTGCGGGATTGAGGAGTCTGGCAATAGATATAGATAGACAGATTGATTAGATGGATGTGTAGTGTGACCTAGAATGTGAGCCCTGGGAGGGTTAGGATTGCGACTGAAGAGTTGAGAGGAGGGATGGGACTGGAAAGTATTGGTGTTGTGATGAGGAGAGGTAGATTGAGATGGTTTGTACGTGTGGATAGAATGATGGATGACTGTTGGGTGCAGAAGGTGAGAAGTGTGAACATTGAGGATAAAGTTGTGAGAATCAGACCAAAAAAGACCTTGGACAAGGTCCTAGAGTGTGACTCAGGGTGGGACTGAATACGGAGACTGCCAGAGATTGAGCAACTTGGAGAGACACCTTTAGTTCACCAAGGCCGATGCATCCAAGCATGTTGGAGCCTTTATAAACAATATGATGCAAACCATACGATATACATAGAGAGAGGGAGAGAGACCCTCTGGATGCATGGGTAATGTGTTAACTTAAAGTTCTGTGAAGATAAAATCTGCACTTATGGAGATCTACGTCCCATAATAAAAATCTAATAATGTATATTAATCAACCTTTTGGCCTTACCCTAGATTATATACTACAGACCTTCTGTAACCCCAACTAGACTACAGATATGCTGCCTAAGGGCATTGCTTACTGTATAGAAGTAAAGCAGATGTAAAACACTGACATTAAAGAGATTTAATTGGAGATAAGTGGGAGAACTAACCACATGGATGATTTTATCTGTCAGAAACCCCTCTCCCTAGCACCACTGTGCACTGTGTGCAGTCAGCATGATTTTGTTGCATGTGGGACACTGCTTTTTTCAACTGAGCATGGGGATTCCATGCATGTAGAGCCCATATTTCTAGAGGGTGTGCTGCAGATACATATATGATATGCATACATCCCTGTGCTTCAGACACTAAGCTGTATATTCTGTTTTTACTAATTATAAACTGTTCATTTTTATTTCTATTATTAATATGATGTACCATGAGCCTGTGTATTTTTCTTTTGATATTCATATTAATAGAATTGGAGCAGTATTTTTCTGTTTGCTATTGTGTTACTCAGTATATGTATTTAATTACTATAACAGTTGTATTACATAATGTGTAAACCCCATATTTCGGTATCCCCTAAATGAATGGTAATATTCTTAAAGAGAAATCATCCATCAAATTTAACAATTGTTACTACCATTCACTGCTGTAAATGAATCTAACATGAGCATAAATCTCATTATTTAGGGGTAAGCCAATAGTAACATGTCACCAATAAGATACAGAGGATACTTACCATATGTACACTTTTTTATGCTCTTTTTTTTTCGTTGAGTCCACAGTCAATTCAGTAAAAATTGCCATATAAACATTGATTCTTTCCTGTAAAACTGATAGGTACCCCAGTTCCCATTATTTTTGGTACTATACCAGTTGTATGGGACAACTTGTGTTATATTAAATATGATAAGGACTGTCTTGAAAATTAAGTCTTTATTGTATGTCAGTGATGTGTTCCAGTATACAGGGTGGCTCATATGTTGCACTCTCAAGTCATTTGTGTTATGGGGACATCTCAGTCTGCTTTTGTGAGGAGCAAAGACATTTTGACTGCCATATGAAATTACTGATCCTCCTTCAAGTCAATGAAAAAAAAAAAATAATAATAAAAACAGACACTTTAAAGTATAAAAGGAGTCACAAGAAGTGGAAAGTGATGCAGGATGAGTCATTCCCAGTATACTTGAAAACTGAGTTGCATAACAAATGGACCACCCTGTATATCATAACTTAAGTTTTACTGCTGCAGTATAATTTATACTAATGTACTGTATATGGGATTCTCCACAGTAAATTTCTTGCATTCCTGAAAGCAAATGAAGAGGTTAGGCAAGATGAGCCAGACTCTGAGCCAAGGAATGAGGTGGAGGAGGAGGTGGCAGCTCGACAACTTACGTATATTATAAAATCCACCTGCGTCACGGCCTTCCGCTTGGCCGAACTGATGGGGGAGCTGGCACGTGATCTCCAGTCCAACATGGTAGCCAAACTCTCCCTTCCCAAGACCATCAGGACCAAACTAAAGCCAGAGATCCTTTGTCTGAGGAACGTGGTTGGGAAGTGTTGCATGGACGAGCCAAGTGTGGAAATTGATTATGGTTTTATCCATATCCTCTTAGCATCCAAAACAGTAGAGCACATCCAGAGGAATTTGATGCCCTGTGACATAAGCATGCTGGTGGAAACAATGAAGATTTTCGTCTCACATCTGAACTTCACACAGCTGGACTCCTCAGATGAAGAAGGAAACTTCCAAATTCCTTATGCCAAAGAGAAGGAAATCGATGCACAGCATTTTACTTGTGTTCTGCACTGCCTTGAAAAAGCTTTGCACATTGCACATAGTAAAAGTAACTCAACAGAAAACTTAGACCTAAACAGAAATGACACAAAGTTAAATTTAATGCAGCTGGGTAAATGTAGTTGTCTTTGGAGAAGCATTAGTACAGAGGATGATTGTAAATCAAGAAATAACACTGAGGATTGGCCTAAATTAAGAAGTAACACAGATGATTATAAATTAAGAAATAACACTGAGTATGGTGAATCTAAACTGTGCAGTCAAAATAAAGTGCCAGGTAGTGCAGGGAAATACAACAAGGCCATCACCTTCCTTCATGAGATGTTGTTCAGTGGACAGAAAGGATCAAATGAACAGAAAGAATCAAATGGAGAGAGAGAATTGAACAATTCACCAATCCAAAATGATGATAGTGTGGTCAGACATTTATTGTTTTGTGATGATGACGATGATGACAGTGTGGTGATCAAGGCAAAACTGAAAGTTAAGAATGGGGTGAGCATTGCACAAGAGGTTCTACAGGGAAGTGGACGAGACCCAGCAACACAGGTACAGTACTAACGCAATAGCCATCATTGTAACCCCTTCACTCTGATGACATAGTTATTTTTATTTTACCATACAAATGCAACCTCCTTCCAGATGTTATACTGTACTTAAACAAGACTTCAAAAAAATACATTATAGGATAGAAGGAGGTACCAGGAAGTAGGTTCTTGTTGTACAAAAAACTTGACTTCATATGTTCTCAAAAATTATATATGTACCATACTATATAAAGGTACATTACAGTACTTTATTCTGTTTTCTAGGCATTTTTTTTGCATTTTAGCTCTATTGTTATAGGCATCTGAAGACCATATACAGTAGTGCTGTTAGCACAGCCATGAAGTTGATTTGACACACTTGCATAGTGGGACCTAATTCTTGCTTAAGTAGAATACTGTCTGTACAGGGAAGTGGACAAGACCCAGAAGCTGAGGTACAAGGAAATGAACATGATACAGAGGATGTTGAATGGTCGGTGACAGATTGTGACCAGGACAGCTTTGCTACTGCTGCATCCTCTGTTGAAGATGACATGCTTACACCAGAGGAAGGGGTCAAGGTCTATATTAATGGGTAAGTGAAAAAAAAAAGAGAGATGATGCCTTTGAGTCTTGTGGATACTTCATCTGGATATGCTTTTACAGTACAAGTATTAGTACAGTACTGAAGAGGGACACCATCTCAAAATGGCACTAATATAACCAGGCATCCCCACTGTCTGGTTGGTCAAATGTTCCTCAACTCTCTCCTGATCCCCTAAAGAAGGATAGGGATCCACAGGAGAAGATTAACTGTAGCTTACAGTCCATTGGGCTCACATCCAGATGAGCCTGAGATTGCACCAATAAACAACAAGGCCATCATTGTTTTCCGTGGACCATTACACCCTGAAGCGGATAGTAATGGAATTGGTTGTAACTGTTTTTATTTTTATTTTTTTATTCTTTAACAAGCTACTCTAAACCCCATTCTCCTATATCATTATGACAAAATGTACCTGTACCATTAAACTGTTATTACATATTGTGAAATGTCTTTTTCATAAACAAAACTTGCTGATAGTCATTGTTTGTACGAGTAAATTAAGTCTGTAGTATGGTACTTATTTGTTGATGTTGTTAATGCTCTAACTTATCTTGTTGTGAACCTGATGGGTTGCAGGCAGAAACTGCCCTTCTCCTGCAGTCCACCATTTTACCTATGGGAGTTAGGGAGAGAGTTGAGGGACATTTGTTTATTTGCCAGTTTTGCTTCCTGGTTACATCAGTACCTACATGAAGGCATCCTTGACCAGCACCAATACCTCTGTTATTATGGGCTAATAAAGTAAGACTGATGAACACTAGTATCTTTTACAAAAGCAGTTGCTGCATGTGTGCATAAAGTAGTAAATCTTCTTTCAAAGTTGCTCGTTTGACATTATTTTTTGCTCTTGATTCAGTTGATATCATTTCGTTTCGTTTTTGAAGGCTCCAACATGCTTGCATGCGTCGGCCTTGGTCACCTAATGGCAGCTCTCCACGCTGCTTGATCCCTGGCAGCCTCCCTGTTCAGTCCCTTAACCCTTAAGTAACACTTAATGACCTCGTCCCATGTCTTTCTCGGTCTACCCCTCCCAACCCCTCCCCCAATATTAACACCTCTCACCCTCTGTACCCAGTTATCATCCCCCATCCTCTCCACATGTCCAAACTCTGCCTCAGCCTACCTCTCCTCATCACAACACCAATACACTCCAGTCCCATCCTACCTCTCAACTCTTCAATCGTAAACCCAGCCCCCCCAGGCCTTGCACACTGGGACGCACTGCACATCCACCTAATCATCATTTCTGTACGTTTAAACCTGCGAATATCCTCTTCCTTTACTGCCCAGGTCTCACTATTATTATTAATTCTTTCTACCAGCACAGTTTTATTAAACTTAGGACAGACGTCTAATTGTGATGGGGTTAGTGAAAACTATGTGTAACTTTTCCAATTGGAAAATTCTATCCTCAGGCACAGAAAATTGTCATTAGGTTGCAGGAATACTTATCTGTAAAAAGTGCCTCAGCATATTGAAGGGGTTAAAACTCACATAGATAAAGAATAATCACCTTATTAGGCTTCATTGTCACCTGTAAAGATGATATGCCAGTTTGCCCCAATTTGCAATAGCAAATAGGTGCAAAAAGTTGTGATAGTTTAGAACACATCCCTTACTATATTTATAATGAGGACTGCCTTTATTGTGTGTATGATATCTGTGTAATTTTTTTCGTCACATTTTCCACTCTTAAACCCCTTCAGTCCAGGTGCCTGCCACCAAATGATTTTTATTTAACTTAGGAAACACCTTGCATATTAACCCCTTCATTCCCATGACATACTTTTATTCTTTATCCCTCCAGCCGATTTTATGCAATTTATAGGAGACCTTTCATAGTCTAACATTATTCAAAGTACGATTACCGGTAAATGACACCGTTCCTGGATGGGTTAATCAAGTTCTGTTTGATCTTTTGGGGACTATAATGAATAAAAACTTCTGGCTTGAACTAGAATAGAATAATGAAGATTAACATTACACCTGAATGGGTTACTAGACTTTTATCCAACCTCTTCATTACAAGTGATCTTTCCAAAGCGTAATGTATACTTGTCACGTGGAAACCATTTACTATGCTGACTGGTAACCATATAACCAAATTGTGGCGCCTGGTGGTTTAGTGAGTAATTACGGCACTCCAATCAGATTGTGCCGATGAAGGTTTATATCCAAGAGGTGGTTGGGGTTTATTGCTCATGTAATGCCACTCAGGGATGAGTGAGGCTGGTCACTCCCATCTTAAATGTCAGGACCAACTTGCCTAGCCCTGGGCTCCTATGCTCCTCATGGGGCAGTGTAGGATTGGATGGTGATGAAGGATGCATATATTCAGCTAGGAGAGTTATCTGGTACTGAAGGGGTTAAAGGGGGTTTACTAGGGCTGTGTCAAACCTCTTCAGTTCAAGTCTGTCCTAAGCTGAAAAAAATTCATTCATTCATCATCCAGTCCAACGTTGCCCCATGAGGAGCGTAGGAGGCCGGGGCTAAGTTGGTCCTGACATTTAAGATGAGAGTGACCAGCCTCACTCATCTCTGAGTGGCGTGGCATTATGTGAGTAATGAACCCCAGCCACACCATGGATATAAACCTGCACCAGTTCAATCCGACTGGAGTGCCATAATTACCCACTAAACCACCAGGTGCCATAATTTGGTTATATGGTTACCACCCAGTGTAGTAAATGGTTTCCTGGTGTACAGTGTAGAGTCACCCATAGACAGAAGGAAGAGGAAAAAATGAAGGAAAGAAATGTAGAAGAGGAAGGAAGGAAGAGAGGAAAGGGCTGGCACCTGAGAGCAGCACTACACCAAGTGAGTGGATGGTGAGCACCCCCACCTACCAGGATAAGATGAAATAGACGTCCTGGACTCTGTGGGTTTCTCTGGTTTTACTTGATACCCATGTCACTCATCTAATGTTCAGTACAAATTGACCACTCTTATGGGTATTGCCATATGGTCATTGCCAGAGAAGGTATTCTGCTGCATAACTCCCACAGCCCATATGCACTTTGAAACTAAGTTCTCCCCATTAGAATATATTTTGATATGAGAGGCATATAGTTTTATGCAACAGCCTGTTGCAACACAGTACCCTTGTCATTACAGGACAGGGACATAACACACATAGGCACATGTAATAATCACCACTCAGACATTATCAAATCTGCTCCAAACTTTGCAACTCTAGTGATGAAGAAGCACATACATACTCTTTATGCACGAAGTAATGCAGCACTTCTGTCAGAACACTATATTGTATTACAAGCCTCCATCTTGACATCCACCCATCAGAGGTATTCTTGAACAGAGTCTCTGAGACTTTTGCTGGATAACCAGATTAGTGTGGAAAGGAAGAAAGTGATATTTAAGGTGGCATATCAGATGAAGAGGGAAAACAAGGATGTCATAGGTGAGCTTTGTGTGAACAGTGGTGAAGGGAAGGTAGTGGTAAACAGTGGGGATGTTAAAGATGTCTGGAGTGAGCATTGCAACTGGTTGTTGAATGAGGAGTTTGACTGGAACAGGGAAGGCTTGGAGCCAGCAGATTCAATGTTTGGCCCTCGGCCTTTGATTGATGCTGCAACTGTGAGCAGGTCAATAGGCATGATGTAGGTGGGAAGGCAGCAGGTATGCCTGGGTTGACTGCTGAAATGCAGAAGGCCTCAGGAGATATAGGAGAGGGGTTCAATAAATACAGTAATATATGAGTGGTGTGTTGTTCCAAATGATTGGCCAAAGAGTGTAGTTGGTAATGTGTACAAAGGGAAGGATGCTGCCCTGGAAAGTGGAAATTATAGAGGCATAAAGCTTTTGGACCAGATAATTAAGGTAATGGAGAGTTCTAGAAGATATGATTAGAGAAAGAGTGAATATTGGTGAGATGCCATTTGGGTTCATGCCAGGCAAAGTGACCACTGGTGTCATATTCATTGTTCGACAGCATCAGGAAAAATACATAGGAAAGAAAAGAGATCCCCACATTGTTTTTGTTGATTTGGGGAAGGCCATAGACAGAGTCCTTGGGGAGGTGATGAAGTGGGCAGTGAGAAAATTAGGAGTGGCTGGTTAGGATGGTTATATCTATGAGTATGTATGTGGGTGCTTGCATCCAGGAAAGAGTGAATGGGGATTTGAATGGTGAGTTTTCCGTGAATGTTGGTGTGCATCAAGGGTCCGTTTTGATACCTTTGTTGTTTATTGTGGTACTTGAAACTCTCTCACGTGACTTCGGGAATGGACTCCTATGGGAGATGTTATATGCCGATGATTTGGTGTTGATGGCAGAGAATGAAAGGGAGATGGAAGAAAGATTTAGGGAGTGGAGAGATGGTATGGGGCACAAGGGCTTGAGTATATGCAGATAAAACAAAGGTGATGGTAGCTAGGGCTGTGGTGGTACTGTCAAAAAAGAGGAAGAGTGGCCATGTGCATTTTGCCATAATGGTGTTGGAAGTAATTCCATATTGTGCAATGTTTGTGATAAATGGGTGCATAAGAGATGTAGTGGTATTAGAGGTAGACCTCAAGGTAATGGTGGTTTCATGTGTGCAAATGTATAGGGGAGAGCATGTGGAGATTGTCAGGTATGAAAGGATTGATCTTGCTGGTGAGTCTCTTGAGTGTGTGGATGAGTTTTGTTTTTTGGGAGACTTGTTATTTACTGGAGGTGGGGCTTGAGCTAGCTCTGTGGCTATATTGAGGAGTGATTGAAAGAAGTTCAGGGAGCTTTTTACCTCTCCTGACACAGAGGGCTTTCCCTCTGTGGTAGCTTTGTATGTGGCATGTGTTAGGAGAGTAATGTTGTATGATAGTGAGACCTGGGCAGTAAAGGAAGAGGATGTTCGCAGGTTTAAACGTACAGAAATGACAATGATTAGGTGGATGTGCTGTGCGTCCCTGTGTGCAAGGCCTGGGGGGGGCTGGGTTTACGATTGAAGAGTTGAGAGGTAGGATGGGACTGGAGTGTATTGGTGTTGTGATGAGGAGAGGTAGGCTGAGGTGGTTTGGGCATGTGGAGAGGATGGGGGATGATAACTGGGTGCAGAGGGTGAGAGGTGTTAATATTGGGGGAGGGGTTGGGAGGGGTAGACCGAGAAAGACATGGGACGAGGTCATTAAGTGTGACTTAAGGGTTAAGGGACTGAACAGGGAGGCTGCCAGGGATCGAGCAGCATGGAGAGCTGCCATTAGGAGACCAAGGCCGATGCATGCAAGCATGTTGGAGCCTTCAAAAACGAAACGAAACGATTTCCTTTCCTCTTCTCTCCGTACCCTTACATATTCATTTCTTACCTGCTTGTACTCCTCCCAAGCCCTTTCACTATACCTTCCTCTCACTTTATTCCATGCATTTCTTCTTGCCTCTTGTGCCATCCTACATCTGTTGTTAAACCATTCTTTCTTCCTTTCCATAGCTGCAGAAAATTTTGAGACATACTTAGCAACTCCTGTTTTATATACTTCTGTCAAAAACTCATATTTCTCATCAACATTTGTGATCATATTCATTTTACTGCATTCTACATTTTGGAAAAAGTTCCTCAGGGAAGCAAAGTCTGCCTTCCCATAATTGTATCTATTTTCTCTATGTTTTTCATCTCTCTCTCCTTCCCTTACTCCTACCACATCCATCTCAATTACCAGATGATCACTTTTACCAAAGGGGCATTGGTAGGTTATGTTCCTCACTTCATTTGGGTCCTTTGTGAATGCTAGGTCGACCCTGGATGGTTCGTCGTCACCCCTAATTCTTGTGTTTTCTTTGATCAATTGGGTTAACATGTTTTCCATCACCAATTCCATTAATTTATTTCCCCATGATTCCTCATTGTTCCCAGGATCCATACTTTCCCAATCAACTTCTCTACAGTTAAAATCTCCCATTAATATTATTCTATTTCTTCATTCAATTAACATTTTTAGCCTAATAATGGATTCGCTTATTAACTGTTCGTAATCTTCCTTTGTCCATGCCCTAGTTTTGGGGGGCATATAAAAAACTATTACATCCATTTTTTTCTCCATAACTGTCCTCTATTACAACTCCCAAAAGTTCAGCCATGGTATTTTCAATTTCTATATTCTTTGCTCCTAGGTCATTACGGGTTAATATCACTATACCTCCCCCAAATTTACCTTCTCTGTCCTTCCTTATAATTGTTCCAGCCAAATAATTTTATATCGACATCTCGGGGCAGTTTAGTCTCTACTAAGCAAACAATTTCAGGTTTATTTTCATTTAAGTAATCTCCAGTTTCCCCTTTCTTAGATATTAACCCATCTACATTACTGTACATGATACTCAGATTTGCTGCACAGTTTTTATCTTTAGTTGTTCTTCTCTTTTTCATATTCATATCCATCCCCTTTGTTTCCTTCACGTCTAGTTCTTCACATACCACTTCCTTGCTTTCATATCCATCACTCTCCAAAAAAAAGTTTTACATTCTTCCTCTGTCCTGTCATTTTTTTCCTTTACTTGGTCCTTCAAAGATTTCAAAACTTCTCTTTCTTCTTCATTCAGATCTTTTCTTACTATAATATTTTCCATCCCTGCCTCTTTACTTAGTTACCAGGTCACCTTAAGTATGTCATTTACTACACCTTCTGAAGACATCTTAACCCATATGAGTTTTTTGTGTATGTATGTGTGTGTGTGTATGTGTGTGTGTGTGTATGTGTATGTGTGTGTGTGTATGTGTGTGTATGTGTGTGTGTGTGTGTGTGATACTTATTGTTGAAGTGTTTGGGGAAAAGAGGATAAGTAGAAAGGCCCATATGGGGCCCATGATTGCCTCACTGCCCAGGGCCCAAGATACCCTTAATCTTCCACTGAAGAACAGGGAGATTTTAGAAAGGGAAGAGGTTGTGTAGATCAGATATTCATTGTTAGATCTTTAGCAGAAAAGTTTCTAGAGTAGGGAAAGAAGTTGTATCCAGCCTTCATGGATTTGGAGAAAGCATATGACAGTGTTGGTAGACAATGGTTGTTGAAAGTATTAAGAATATATGGAGTAGATGGGAAGATGTTGAAGGCCATGAAGAGTATATATGAGGGTGCAAAGGCTGCAGTGCGTGTGGATGGTGAACTGAGTGAATTTTTCTATTTGAGGGTTGGATTGAAACAAGGATGTGTCATGTCTCCATGGTTGTTCAATCTGTATATGGATGGGGTTATAAAAGAGATACAAGGTAGGGCAGTAGATGTTGGAGCAGCCCTAGTGAGAGTTGGCAGTGTTTGGAAACTCCCTGTACTGTTGTTTGCAGATGATACTACTGTATGTTGTTAAGTGAGGACAAAGGGGAGGCTTGGTAGATGAGTTTGGGAGAGTGTGTAAAAAACAGAATCTAAAGGTGAATGTAGAGAAGAGTAAAGTGATGGTCTTTGAGAGAAGTGAAGTCAGTGAATGTACAGTGAGATTGGATGGGGAGGAAATGGAGAAAGTGAGTGCATTTAAGTATGTGGGTAGTGTGATGAGTAAGAATGGAAGTCTGGAGGGTGAAGTGCTTGAAAGGGTGCAGCAGGGAAGAAAGATTGCTCGTTCCTTGAAAGAAGTGATAAGAAAACAGGGAAGTGAGCATGGAAGTGAAAAAGCTGCTACATGACAGTATTGTGATAACTCTAACAAATGGAAGTGAAGCTTGGACCTTGTTGGAGGGACAGAAGTAAGAGCAGTGGAAATGAGCTATTTGAGAGGAGCATGTGGAGTCACATGGAGAGACAGACCGACAAATGAAGAAATGAAGGAACATTGTGGTGTGGATGTGGATGTGATAGGAAGCGTTAGGAGAAACACATTAAGGTGGTTTGGGCATGTGGAGAGGATGGAGAGTGAGAGACTGACGAGGAGAGTGTATGTGAGTGAGGTGGAGGGGGGGAGAGGGAGGGGGAGGCCAAGGGTGAGATGGAGAGACAAAGTGGAGAGGTATATGAGAGAGAGGGGTGTGAGCTGGGAGCAGGGCAGTGAAATGGCGGGGGACAGAGCGACATGTAGGCGATTTGTTTGTGGCCACCCCTTACGGGATTAAGGCATTTGGCAATAGATAGATAGATAGTTGTGCGTCCTTGAATGCAAGAAAGGATGAGACATGTGTATTAGTGTTGTGATGAGGAGAGGTAGATTGAGATGGTTTGGGCATGTGGAGAGGTTGGGGGATGACAATTGGGTACATAAAGTAAGCAGTATGAATGCTGGGGGTAGGGTTGTAAGAGGCAGACCGAAAAAGACCTTGGACAATGTCACTGGGATAAGGGATTAAATAGGGAGGTTGCCAGAGATCAAGCAGCATGAAGAGCTGCCATTAGATGACCAAGGCCAACGCATGCAAGCGTGTTATAGAGCCTTTATAAACAAAATGAACTTTTAAAATCTGTACAGTATACCTTCACTTTTCTATACCCTGCTGGACCAGGTATTGGCATTAATGTACACTTTGAGGGCTCCTGGACAAAGCCTTATGCATTTCAGATACCATCTGGTAAGACAGAAAACTCATATGGACCTACCAGACAGCCCTAGACCTGTCAGCCACTTCTTCATTTAACGAATGCTACCTGTTACAGGGAGCGTATTCACAGGCCTGCCGGATCATTTCCTGCGCGCATCATGATTCAGAATGCAGTTAACAGTCCTGGCTGCAGTTTTTCCCACCATCTTTGGCTTGGTCAAGGAGGAGCAGATGGGAAGTGGTATCGCATTAGGCTGTTTTGGGATTACAGTATTTCCAATAGGCCTGGGCGGGGTGGAGCCTTTGGACACACTGTATCACACGTGGTTGGCATCAGTCTTGCTGCATCTTTTGTTGTGTTAATATGTCTTCCTCTGCATCTCCCATCTCTTGAGTGTGAAAAGCATTACCCTGTAGTGGTTTTGAAAAATGGCGTCTAGTAATGAATCGCCTTTCACCTTTCCCCATCTCCACTGAGAAAGCAAAGACGAAGATTTTAAGCCAAGTGGAGAAAATGGAAGTGATCGAGGTGCATGAGAAAGGCATGAGCAGGGGCAACCTCAGTCGCAGGTTTTGGATTAAGAGGTCAACCCTGCATGACATCCTGAAGGTTGAGGACAAAAAAAATGATAGGTGTGGGGAATGCTAAGGATGTGTTCAGGAACAGGAAGCTGCCCAGTGAGAAGCTCGGTAAAGCGGTTTATAAGTGGTACACGCAGAAGTGAGCTGAAGGTGTTCCTGTATGTGGTCTGGATATCCAACATGCAGTTAAGACTTGCTACTCACCAGGGAGTTGATAATTTCAAGTGCAGTGATGGCTGGCTATGGAGGTTTCAGAGGCACCATGGCATTGTTAACGAGGCTATAATTGGGGAGATGCTCAGCGTTGATGTTGATGCTGTGGAGTCATTCGTCCACCATCCTCGGAAGCTGATGGAGGATGAGGGCCTGTGTGAGTTTCAGATTTACAGTGAAGATGATAGACTGGGTTCTTTTGGCATGCTCCTCAAAATACCAAGATATGAAAAGATATTGGCAGCACTCCAGGACATAAAACAATGAAGGAGCATCTCTCCATTCTGGCATGTGCCAGTGCTGTTGGTTTTCAGGACCTACAGCCAATCCTTATAGGTAAGAATAAATGACCTAGGTCACTCAAGGACATCGTGGCCAAGATTCCTATGGAGCACCATGGGAGTAAGTATACCTTGTTTACCCAGGATATCATTCATGATTGGTTCCATCACACTTTCAGCCCTTCCGTGAGACAGTATGAAAAAAGGTTTGGCATCAGTCTTGGTGACATGACGACAGTGTTGCTGCTGGACAGTGCACCAGCCAATCCTTCCATCATCAAACTCTGCAGGGATGGACGAATCAAGGCTTTGCTCTTGCCAGTCATCACCACTTTTCTTATGTAGCTTATGGAGCAGAGAGTTATAGAGAGTGCAAAGAGGCACTACAAAAATCTCAGCCTCATTGTGACTGAGGATGGGATGGACTAGGAAACCTCACCTTCTCTTTCTCACTGAGACTCAGCTGTCTGAGGCAACTGACTGCAAACCCTTTTCTGTATCCTCCTACTTTCTCTATTCTCGTTTCAAAGCCAAAGGTGGCTGTTGCGTATACGTACGCAACGATCTATCTTGCTCTTGTGTTCCTGAACTTGATTCTTCTGAATTCTCTGCTCTCTGGCTTCGGCTTTCCTGTCATTCTCTGACTAAATATATCTGTGCTGTTTACTTATCTCCCAATTCTACTGACTATCAAAAATTCTTTGACTATCTTACTTCTACGATTGAACACATTCTATCCATTTCTCCTTTCTCTGAAATCTCCATTCTAGGAGATTTCAATGTTCACCACCACCTTTGGCTCTCCTCTCCTTTAACTGATTCACCTGGTGAACAAGCCTTCATCTTTTCTATCCTTAATGACCTAGAGCAGCTTGTACAGCACCCTACCCGTATCCCTGACCGCCTTGGAGAGAGTTCCAACATACTTGACCTTTTCCTAACAACTATTCCTTCTGCTTACACTGTTCATCTTTTCTCTCCGTTGGGCTTCTCCGATCACAATCTTATTACCTTAACATGTCCAATCGCTCCAGTACGGCCTGTGGACCCTCCAAAGAAACGCCACCTGTGGCACTTTGGAGCTGCAGATTGGGAGGCCCTCAGGCAGTACTTCTTTGAGTTTCCATGGAATGATTATTGCTTCCATGGCCGGGAGCCATCTGAGTGTGCCTTGTGCGTTACGGAGGTTATTCTCTCAGGCATGGAAGCATACATTCCTTTCTCATATCCTCTGACTAATGCAAGAAAGCCTTGGTTTAATCACGCTTGTTCTAATGCTGTCCGCAACAAGGAGAGGGCCTATAAGAGGTACCGGAGCCAACCCACCCCTGAATCACACCTTTTATATATTTCTGCCCGGAATCGTGCTAAGTCTGTTCTTCGCTCTGCTAAAAACAATTTTATCCGTGCTAAATGTTCCCAACTCTCCAACTCGAACTCTACGCGCTCCTTCTGGCACCTTGCCAAAAGCCTTTCTAACAACTTTACCTCATCATCCTTCCCTCCTCTTTTCTACTCTGATGGCTCTGTAGCTATTTCTTCTACTGATAAAGCAGATCTCTTTGCTCAGACTTTCTCCTCCAATTCCACCTTAGACGATTCCGGTGCTATTCCTCCATCACTTCCCCCCTCTGACTTCCTATTGTCTGACATTAAAATTTCTTCAGCTGATGTGTTCTCTGCCATTACTGGCCTCAATACTAAAAAGGCATACGGTCCTGATGGAGTCCCTCCTGTTGTCCTCAAAAACTGTGCTTCTGTGCTTACACCCTGCCTAGGTAAACTCTTTCGCCTTTGTCTCTCAACTTGTACCTTTCCTTCTTGCTGGAAGTTTGCTCTCATTCAGCCAGTCCCAAAGAAGGGTGACCATTCCCAACCCTCTAACTATCGTCCAATTGCTTTAACATCCTGCGTATCAAAAGTTTTCGAGTCAATTCTTAACAGAAAAATTTTAAAGCACCTTTCCTGTCACAGCCTTCTTTCTGATCGTCAGTATGGGTTCCGTCAGGGACGCTCCACTGGCGATCTTCTCACCTGCCTTTCAGACTCTTGGTCATCCTCCCTTCGGGACTTTGGCGAAAGCTTTGTCATTGCACTTGACATCTCAAAGGCTTTCGATCGAGTCTGGCATAAATCTTTAATTTCCAAACTGCCCTCCTACGGTTTCTATCCTTCTATCAGTGCCTTCATCTCTAGCTTCCTTTCTGGTCGTTCTATAGCTGCTGTTGTAGACGGCCATCGTTCCTCTCCTAGACCTATCAACAGTGGTGTTCCTCAGGGCTCTGTCCTATCACCTACTCTCTTCCTTTTATTCATCAATGACCTTCTAAGCTGTACATCTAACCCTATCCACTCATATGCTGATGATTCCACCCTTCACCTTTCCATTCGGTTCCCGCAACGTCCATCTCAGCAGTTGCTTCAACAAAAGAGGGATGAGGCTATGGCACACCTAATGTCTGATTTGGCTCGTATCTCTGACTGGGGTAAAAATAATCTTGTTATTTTCAATGCATCAAAAACTCAGAGTTTACACTTATCAACCCGACAAAATCTTCCTCAGGATTACCCACTAATGTTTAATAATGAACAGTTATGTCCTGCATCATCCTTGAACATGCTTCGGGTTTCATTCTCTCAGAATTTGTCTTGGAAAGAACATATTACATCTCTTGTGAAATCTGCTTCCAAGAGATTAGGTGTGCTGGGCCGACTCCGTACTTTCTTTACCCCTGCACAGTTGTTGACCTTGTACACGGGTTTTATTCGCCCGTGTATGGAGTACAACTCTCATGTGTGGGGAGGCTCTCCACATGCAGCTCTTCTCAATAGGGTGGAGTCAAAGGCTTTTCGTCTCATTAACTCTCCTCCTCTTACTGATTCCCTTCAACCATTGTCTCTTCGCCGCACTGTTGCATCTTTATCTCTCTTCTATCGCAACTTCAATGGTCACTGTTCCTCTGAACTGTCTGCTTGCATCCCTCCACCTCTACGACGGGCACCTAGTATCCGTCTAGCAACAAACTCTCATCCCTTTTCTGTCCAACTCTCTAATGCAAGAGTTAACCGTTACTCCCAGTCTTTTATTTATGCAACTGGTCAACTCTGGAACTGTCTTCCTCTGTCTGTATTTCCTACTTCCTATGATCTCCAGTCTTTCAAACGCAGTGTATCCAGGCATCTCGAATTGAACGGATCTTGAATTTGGCTCTCTTTTGTACTGCTTTTGTTTTTTCTTGGAAGGAACAGTATGCAGGCCCGTGGCCTTTGGTTCCTTCTTCCATGCATTAAAAAAAAAAAAAAAAAAAAACAGGGGAAATAAGACCTGGCAGAATTTTAAAAAGTACACCATCAGGGATGTCATTTTCAACTGGCCAGAAGAGTGGAAGAAAGTGTCTCTTGCCACAATGAAGAATTGCTGATGCAAGCCCCTCAGAATCTCCAAGACCTCAACACCACTATATGATTTTGAGGGGTTTGAACCGCCAAGAATGTCAGAAATGTTGGCAGATGCAGGAAAGGGAACCTTGCTGAGGAGGTGCAAGAGTGGCTGGATGGGGATACTGGTGTGCCTAGCTACTGTCACCAGATGGAAGAGGAAATTACTACTGAACTGGAATAAGGAAAGTCTCTGACCTTGGAGGAATGGAGGTGAGGACATCTGGACCATCTCTGGTTGGAGGCATTGATGCTGCAGACCCAATTCATACTATCATAGACAGAGTTGGTGGGCTTATTGCCCACCAGTATGAGGCCATGCAACTCATCAGTTGGAGCTAATGCAGCTGCCGCAGCCAATGCAGAAGGCTAAGATCTCCCAGTTTTTCAAGTCTGTTCCCATTAGGTGACCAAGACCGACGCATGCAAGCATGTTGGAGCCTTCAAAAACGAAAATGAAAACGTTCTATCTCTTGTTGCCAAGAGGATCCACACACAATCAGAGATCTCCACTGTGCCTGTAGCATGAACATCCTCAACTAGCTTCCACATAGCCTCAGGATCCAGCAGCACAGCCTCCAGGACCCCAACCCCCAGCACCTCAGGGCTTTCTTTACCACAGGTGATACCAGAGTCACCAGAAACCATCTTGCCAACAGTGACGATGAATGACAGTTCTCATTTTTCAACATAAATTATGAGGAGTGGGAGTGGGGTTAATCTAAATTCATCTGTATAGGTACAGTGTACAATGCATGAGTTTCCTACCCATTTTGCCCCAACCTGACCCTCCTTCCCTCATGATTGCTGAGTTATTATACAAGGCTATAGTAATACTGTGCCAGTCATGAGGAAGTACTGTGATAAGGGTGTGAAATTATTGGCCAAGTTAGTGTAAAATGGCTATAGTTTTCATTTTCATTACTAGAATATGCTGTTTTACTCATTTATATTCCATTATGTGCTTGAAATCCCACTGCAGGGAGTAGCTACCATCGTACTTAACAGAATTTTGGCTTTATCAGATCAGGCTTCCCGCTAGTTGATCTTAGTTTAGAGAGACTCTACTGTATTCCTTAATCAATTCATGAAGTCTTGATATTTTGGGTACCTATAGAAGGCATTGACCTTGAGCTTTAAGTTACCATTGAGTTAAGGCTCCTGCATTGTTTACGACAGGAGCAAAGGCCCGTTGAGTGAAAACCTTTTTAACATTTTAGCAATATAGTGGCAGGGCCCCTCCACCACCACCGCCGCCGCCGCTGACACCACCTGCTTGCCATCCATTTCTCCTTCCTTATCCCACCCTACACATTGTGGAGAGATGTTAGTGATATGTTTCCTTCTTACTAACATTAGGAATAACTAAATGACATGTGACTGTTTCTTTCTTCTGTGAGTGCATGCTGAATGGATTTTTTGGCAAACCTTGACTGGTGAGACCTGGTGTGTGGTACCAGAAAGGTGTTGTCATTAATGGATGATACACATTGTCCAGTGGTTAGCCATTAGGCATGTGCCGTTAGATAGTAAGAGGGTATGTACTGTGATATTTAGTAATATATGTTTGTTTGTTTGTTTGTTTGTCATCCATGGTTTGTGCAGTGGTGAGGCGAGTAAAGTGGATGTGGATGTGTTGACGGCTCTTGGGGGTAAGATGGTGGATGCCAACCGGTACCCACACCTGCACCAGTGGCAACAACTCATATCATCTTCTTCTGAAGCTGAACGAAACAGGTTTGTCAACCCTTTACTATATACATCTTAATCCCTTCAATCCAGTGATATATTTTTCATCATAGTCGCCATTCATCTATCCATCATCCAATCCTGTGTCGCCCCACAAGGGAGCGTAGGAGCCCGAGGCTAGGCAAGTTGGTCCTGACATTTAAGATGAGAGTGACCAGCCTCACTCATCCCTGAGTGGCATTACATGAGCAATAAACCCCAACCACCCCTTGGATATAAACCTTCACTGGCTCAGTCCGATTAGAGCACCATAATTACCCACTAAACCACCAGGCGCCAAAATTTGATTATATGGTTACCACCCAGCATAGTAAATGGTTTCCTGGTGTACAGGAAACCATCTGGCTTGTCACTCAGTGTAGAGTCACCCACAGGCAGAAGGATGAGGAAAGAATGAAGGCAAGAAAGACAGAAGAGGATTGAAGGAAAGAAGGATGGAGGAGAGGGAAGGGCAGACACCCCAGAGCAGCACTACATCGAGTGAGTGGATGGTGAGCGCCCCTACCTTAAATTATCAGGACTTTAGTCCAGCCCCTGGCTTTTGCACTCCTGATGGAGCAGTACACATAAAAGAGTGGATGATAGATAGATTGATTCAGGCTATCACCAGACAATTATATTCAACCCACACATGTTCAATTGGCAACACCTCATATTATCATATTTGAAGCTGATTGATGCAGAGAAATCAGCACTTTATTATGCACTTGTTGTTGTTGTTGTTATGGACCCAGGCCCATCCAAACATAAACCCATTGGACTGCTGGCTGAAGTTGCTCTTTCATTGCACTCCACCATTCACCTTTGGGAGGACTGGAATGAAACTGAATTATGTTGCTTGACAGTGGAGCTACTTTGTTAAATTAGTGCCACCATGTGAAAGCATCCCTCTCCAGATCCATGCACTTCTTAATGGCTTTAATCAGATAATATTTTTTATTTTATTGTTGTTGGTGGAGATTATTTTACTTACCATGGGATAGAATTTTATAACTGGAGATGTTACATAGATGATAGGTCTTTCATAGCATGAATAAACTAAAGAGAACATCACCTGGATTGAATAGGCTAGGTAAACGGAGCAGTGATATTTTTATGCTTCCTTGCAATGTATTCTGCACTTTACACATCAGTATCCTCTTCTCTGGTATTGATGCAAATTGTGCTGATGTGAGAGGCAACATAGGATTGGATGGTGGATGGATGGATGAAGAGCGATATTTATCTGTCTATATATATATATATATATTTTTTTAATGCATGGAAGAAGGAACCAAAGGCCACGGGCCTGCATACTGTTCCTTCCAAGAAAAAGCAAAAACAGTACAAAAGAGAGCCAAATTCAAGATCCGTTCAATTCGAGATGCCTGGACACACTGCGTTTGAAAGACTGGAGATCATTGGAAGTAGGAAATACAGACAGAGGAAGACAGTTCCAGAGTTGACCAGTTGCATAAATAAAAGACTGGGAGTAACGGTTAACTCTTGCATTAGAGAGTTGGACAGAAAAGGGATGAGAGTTTGTTGCTAGACGGGTACTAGGTGCCCGTCGTAGAGGTGGAGGGATGCAAGCAGACAGTTCAGAGGAACAGTGACCATTGAAGTAGTGATAGAAGAGAGATAAAGATGCAACAGTGCGGCAAAGAGACAATGGTTGAAGGGAATCAGTAAGAGGAGGAGAGTTAATGAGACGAAAAGCCTTTGACTCCACCCTATTGAGAAGAGCTGCATGTGGGGAGCCTCCCCACACATGAGAGTTGTACTCCATACACGGGCGAATAAAACCCGTGTACAAGGTCAACCACTGTGCAGGGGTAAAGAAAGTATGGAATCGGCTTAGCACACCTAATCTCTTGGAAGCAGATTTCACAAGAGATGTAATATGTTCTTTCCAAGACAAATCCTGAGAGAATGAAACCCGAAGCATGTTCAAGGATGATGCAGGACATAACTGTTCATTATTAAACATTAGTGGGTAGTCCTGAGGAAGATTTTGTCGGGTTGATATGTGTAAGAACTGAGTTTTTGATGCATTGAAAATAACAAGATTATTTTTACCCGAGTCAGAGATACGAGCCAAATCAAACATTAGGTGTGCCATAGCCTCATCCCTTTTTTGTTGAAGTAACTGCTGAGATGGACGTTGCAGGAACCAAATGGAAAGGTGAAGGGTGGAATCATCAGCATATGAGTGGATAGGGTTAGATGTACAGCTTAGAAGGTCATTGATGAATAAAAGGAAGAGAGTAGGTGATAGGACAGAACCCTGAGGAACACCACTGTTGATAGGTCTAGGAGAGGAACGATGGCCGTCTACAACAGCGGCTATAGAACGACCAGAAAGGAAGCTAGAGATGAAGGCACAGATAGAAGGATAGAAACCATAGGAGGGCAGCCTGGAAATTAAAGATTTATGCCAGACTCGATCGAAAGCCTTTGAGATGTCAAGTGCAATGACAAAGCTTTCGCCATAGTCCCGAAAGGAGGATGACCAAGAGTCTGAAAGGTAGGTGAGAAGATCGCCAGTGGAGCGTCCCTGACGGAACCCATACTGACGATCAGAAAGAAGGTTGTGACAGGAAAGGTGCTTTAAAATTTTTCTGTTAAGAATTGACTCGAAAACTTTTGATACGCAGGATGTTAAAGCAATTGGACGATAGTTAGAGGGTTGGCAATGGTCACCCTTCTTTGGGACTGGCTGAATGAGAGCAAACTTCCAGCAAGAAGGAAAGGTACAAGATGAGAGACAAAGGCAAAAGAGTTTACCTAGGCAGGGTGTAAGCACAGAAGCACAGTTTTTGAGGACAACAGGAGGGACTCCATCAGGACCGTATGCCTTTTTAGTATTGAGGCCAGTAATGGCAGAGAACACATCAGCTGAAGAAATTTTAATGTCAGACAATAGGAAGTCAGAGGGGGGAAGTGATGGAGGAATAGTACCGGAATCGTCTAAGGTGGAATTGGAGGAGAAAGTCTGAGCTATGCTGCCTCTCCCCAAAAAGGGATATAACCGAGACAGGATGACAGAATCCCAACTTAATCATCAGAGCAATATATATACCATAAAAAAATAATGAAATGCAAATATTCAAAATGAATCACTGAAGAAAAGAGGCTACAAAGCCTCCTATGACGTTCTAAATATGGCCCTAAGCACATTTTCTATTTATGAGGAACTTAACCCTTATTCCTACATAAAGGTGTGGTGAGGTAGGATCCAGAAATAAGGAAAGAGAAAGTACAGGTGTAAGAGAAATGTCAACAGCATTCCCATTGAAATGAGTCACACAGTCAATCTCTCTCTCTCTCACTATCTGTCAAGAAGCAGATGCCTTTATCGCAGAAGACAGCCAGAAACACTTGCCTCCATATTACAATAGAACCTCAATTATCCGGGAGCCACGGGGAATTCAGAATGCCAGAAAATTGATTTTTCTGGATGATTGAATAACACCCATTTCCTGTTGTCTTACACCAGTGAGGGTCGCAGGGACATAAAATAGGCTTGATGCTTTCTGTGTATTTTATTTACTTAACTGATATTGTAATTATCCTAACTACACTATTAGCATATTCATAATAACCACGATAGGCTATTTACCGGTTACTCTCTCTCTCTGGAGACTGGTGGATCAACCGTTTTTGCTGGAGTACTTGCTGGTGTGAACGTTGATGCATCACTCTCTGGGGAACCCCACAAGTGAACAGGAGGATACGAGTGAAATGTTTGCTGTTTTTGCATGTTTACCCCTCATGAAAAGTCCCTGATGTCTGACCATTTGATTGCCCTTTGACCACTCCCAGTCAGGCTTTTCTTCTCACATCCTTCAAGCTCCTTGAATCATGGATCCGCCTCCTAAGTCTGATCATTGACACTTTTTTTTCCTTATACAGTTGATGCATTTCACATACGAGTACACCAGCCAGATAGTCATTCTGTCAGCTACCTTTGTAACCTGACAAAGTCTGTGTGTGACTTCATAATGATTTAAAGTGAACTTGTGATGATGATGATGATATATGAAGGGGTTTTCCTTTCATACTAAGGATACTGTACAGTTCTTGTGCGAGCAGTGTTTGCTGAATGGTAGTGAGACTTGGCCAGTGAGAGAAAAGGATACAGGCAGATTGGAGTACACAGAAATGAGAGTGTTAAAATGGATGAGTAAGGTGTCATTAACAGAATTGAAAATAGTGTATTGCAAGTGAACTTTAGCATAAGAGATATAGTAGTACAGAAGTGATATGAACAAGTATGTCATGATGGCTTGGACATGTTGAGGGGAAGGGGGAGGGTGAATTGTTTAAGAGTCACAGGTATGAAGATGATGTGAAGAATGTCCAGAGGCAGACTGAAGAAGACTTGGGATGAGGTCCTGTGTGTGGGGCAGGGAGTTAAGGAGGGAAATAGCTTAAGATAATGATGCATGGACAGCTGCCATCAACTGAAAATATCTACACATACTAACATTGTCAGTGGTCTCTGATTGTGAATGTAATGTCAACATATGTTGAATCTAGTTTGTTTCTTCCATCATAATATAACTCAGCATCTCCTTTCCCTCAGCTGGGCATCTCCATACATTTCCCGGGGTCGCTACCCATCTTGCCAGAGCTCTACTCCATCTCGCCTTTCCTTCCACACCACCCCGGAGTGCCCCAACCCTGGGCTAGCCATGTCTTCAACTCCGCACGTTCTTTTTCCAGCCAGCTTTGTCCACCATGACCCCCCAAGTTGAGTCTGATGCCCATAATAGACATAGCTGGATAGTGGCATTCCTCTTCCCTGGCAATTTATTATGTTTATTATACATTAATATGCTGTTGTATATTATTTAACAATCCTTTGCACAACTTAAGCTTAGGTAAATACTGTATATGATTATGACTCTTTTTAGTGCATCATCCTTACTAAGTTTTGTCCCTGCCGTTGCTTCCCTACTTGCAAAAATCATTGGTTCTGATTCTGAGAATTAGTTCATAACTCAAGTAGTGCATAAGTTTAAATTCAGTAAAACTTGAGGCTAGGTTGTAAAAATCATTGGTGAAATTATGAACACTGGTAGAAACTGAAATACCATTGTTGTGCCAGTTGCTGCAGGTAAATTAGTGCGGTCAGTGCTCACATAATGTGCACCCAGAGTAGTGAATCTCTCATAACATGGGAGGTGCCATTTTGTGCCCCAAAAATGTCAGAATGCGGAAAAAGTAGGTATAACATGGTCAGAGGAAGCTTCTCATTTTTTACACCTGACTACACTGTGACGATTGACATAATGTGGCGGGAGGCCCCAATTTATGTTTCAAAGTCATACTATGCAGCCAATGATAGACAGAACGTGGCTTGAGGCATAAAATTACAGTTGGAGTTCACAGAACACGGCAAGTGTTAGACAGAGCGCATATTGCATCAGCCTATGATGTATTGCTACCATGTGTTTGTGCGGGATGTTGTCATGGTCCACTGAGCATTCCTGCCCTAGTTGAGCCTACCCTTTCCCCTCACTCTGGCTGCACATGTGATATGTGTGATCTTTTGGTATTTTTTTGGCCATGGAACTCCATGCCACCTCCCCCCAGCAAGCCCACAACCTCTTCCATTCAAGGTGAGGAATCCTCCAGTGTTTGTATGTAATGAAGTCTATTAGGTAGGTAAATGTCCTAGAAAAAATCCCTGAAAATTGCCCCAAAGTTGGAACTTGGGGCTGGCTTAGGTACCGTGAAACCCTGTAACATGTAAACACTTGGCCCTATAACATGGACAGTATTCCCGCATTATGTGAGCGCTAACTGTATGTCAGTTTTGAAAGGTTAAATAATTCGAACAAGGGAAGTTATAGATATACTATTCAATCGATTTCATTGAAAAAATAACTCGACACTGTAAATGCTTCTCAAAAAAGTTCTTGCTCTGAAAGTCCTGAACTTGAATATTTTTAGAAAGGGGAGCAACTGTATATCTTAATATTGTCTTGTATGTTTTTTTTATGTTGTTTGAATGTCAACATAGCTTATGTAAGTGATGTACAAGAAGACATAGAGGTGTAATGTGTAGAGTAATTTACTAAATAAGAGATATTACAAAGTCGCTATAGCCATGCAAAATATACCTCTGTGTGTGGCCTTAGAGTAGAACACCCAGATTGGAGTGATGGGCTTTGCTTAGATTTAGTCATTAAGAGCCTGGGATGTATTTTTAATGTGGTTTTACCTTCTGCTGACAGTTTGATTCACCTAAGGATGGCTTTCAAAGTGGATGGATTAGATATAGCCATATTGAACCTCTGCAGTGTAGGTCTGTCCTCATTCATTAATTCATTCATTATCCAATCCTATGTTGCCCCACAGAGGAGCATAGGACCCTGGGGCTATGCAAGTTGGTCCTGACATTTAAGATGAGAGTGACCAGCCTCACTCATCCCTGAATGGCATTACATAACCACCTCTTGGATATAAACCTTTACCTGCTCAATCCAATTGGAGTGCCCTAATTACCCAATAAACCACCAGGTGCCAAAATTTGGTTATATGGTTACCACCCAGCATAGTAAATGGTTTTCTGGTGTACAGGAAACCATTTGGCTTGTCACTCAGTGTAGAGTCACCCACAGGCAGAGGGATGAGGAAAGAATGAAGGCAAGAAAGAAGAGGGAGTGTAAGGTAACCCTTAGGCAGAAGGACAAGGAAAGAAAGACAGAAGAGGATTGAAGTCTGTCCTCAGTTTATAAAATTGTCTGGTAAGAGCAGGAATAAACTAAAAGGGGTTATTTATAGCCCTAATAAACCCATTCAATGAGGAGGCCTCTCCTAACTTGAAAAGAATTATCAGATAACAGCAAGAACAAACTGTAATTGATGTCACTGGGATTCCAGGGCTAATTGAGGTTTGTATTCTGCTCTCTTTAACTTGGCCTTAAATTGACATCTGCCTCCCTTGAATGCTGAACAGTTACAAGGGATTAACACTAGAGTATGGTACTGGTCATGAAGAAGCTCTGTGGAAAGGATGTAGATCCATAGTATTTTTTTTATTTTGCCATCCAGCTACAGAAAATATGCCACAGAATGACAAAAATCTCTGTATACTGGAGATGAAAGAACTATAACTTGAAACTTTCAATGTTATGAATTAATCCAGTGAATATTATAACAAGTAGCAGCTATATACAGTAGGCGCGGAAAGTGTTGACGCCATCTTAAAAAAAGAAAACATTCTTGTGGTTAGCAAGGAGAAACAAATAAATTAACACTCACCATTGAATTTAGTATTTACTGGCATTCCCCTTCACCTTTATTATCTTCTTAAGGCATCTGGGGAGACTGATGACGTAGTTTTGCAGAACAGACGGACTAAAACTGCTCCATAGCTGCAGCCTCAAGTTTAGGCAAAGATGATGTGTCCATACTATGCAGCTGCCGCTTCATGTGCGCCCATAAATTCTCAATGAGATTGATATCTGGGCTGTTTCCGGGCCAATCTCGAATAAAGGGAACCTCACAGTCTGTTAACCACTGTTTCACTGACTTTGCAACATGTGCAGGGGCAGAATCTTGCATAAATACTCTTGCCTTGATTTTATCAAAAGAGTCACTTAAAACATCATATAAGAGCTCCAAATAATTGTTCTGGATCACTTTTTCATTTGCAGGTAGAATTACCAACCTACCAACACCATAATATGTAAAGCAGCCCCAAGCCATGAGTGAGGCTGGATATTTAACAAACTTGGAAGTGTACTTAGGATCCAGGGGGTCACTGCCTGGTTAGCGGTACACTCGTGATGAAGGGGTACCAGTGACAATAAATGTTGACTCATCACTCCAAAGCACATTTTTCCATTGCTTCTCACTCCAGGCAGGATATTTCTTACAAAAATTTACTCTCTTTTTCTTCTAAAGTGCAGTTAGCAGTGGTTTTTTACGAGCACAAAAACTCCTGTAGCCCAGATCGTCATGCAACAGCTGCTGCACACTTCTGACAGACACATCTGCCAGCAACTGTGGGTTCTTTTCTTTTAAATCCC
>JAGKTI010005749.1:3287-43628 GCA_018397915.1 Birgus latro
CTCCTCATCTCTCATCTTCTATTACATCGCCAGACTAAATCTCATACTTTCAATATACGGAACTTACTCCAACCCCTCTCAGCTAAGAAACAACGAATGATCACACTTCACCCGCCGAGCGGACGCACGTACCCCGCCCTGCTTCACCACCCACCACTTCATTACTCGCCTCCTGACACACTTCCCATCCAGATACTGTCCATCCAGATACCTCATACTCTATCCCTGTTACTACACTGCCTGATTCTCTCCTTACTCCTACCACTCTCATTAACTCTTCTGCCCCACTTCATCTCTCGCCTCCCTTACACTTAACTACAACAACCTTCTCTCTCTCTCATACTCCCATCCCTTCCACGCTTCCAGCCACGAACCAAACAACCCCTACTCCCCAGTCTATCTATCTTGACGATGCCAATCGTCCCAAATTTACCGGCGAGGACTCCACTTGGTCTGTTTATGATTTTCTCAGAGAAGTCGAAACCGACATTCACAATCGGCGGATTACAGATGAAAACCTCAGAGTCTCTTATCTCATGGGTCGCTTACACCAAGGCAAATTGGATATCGGATCCGCGATCCGTGCTTGACATTCTGATGGCATAACAACCTTTGATGATTTCTGTAAGGAACTCATAACACTTTGTTGCCAACATTCCAATGCTGCATCTCGCATTGGGTTCACTAATCTCCTCACCCAGATGGATGAGGATTTGCAAGTCCCCCGGAACATGCCAAACTACGCGAAGCAGCCGCTGCCATGAAAGCCACTAGTAGCGAGATCCGCCAATTACTTATAGGCACGAAATGGGTACAGAACGTAGATGGAGCTCCTAAGGTTTCACTCAACAACCTTGCAGATTTATTTGGTTACCTGAGATTCCTCCATTGGCTTATTCCTAAACATAGAGGAATAGCCCTGGCGATCGGTTTCAATCCAGGAGATAAAACTGTTCAGATCACTAAAGCCATCTTTGAAAGAACAGGTTCAAACCACACGTGTCAGGCCACAGACTGCCCCTTGCTCTCTCAGGTCTGTCACACTACCACTCCCCCAGACCAATACCGTTCCCGTTCAGCCCCACGAGGCAGACCTGCTACACATCGTTCTCCAACCGCCGGTCGTGATCAATCTAGCGTCCGACAGAACAGACAGTCCTCGATCCTCTGCTGGCACTGTGGTAAACCCGGACATCGAGCAAACACTTGTGACTGTAAACACACATAGCCTTACTCCAAACTAGATGGTGTACGCCTTCTTGTTTGCATCACCCTACATGCAAATATCACAAGACTAGTATGACACACTACAGACAAGTGTCGTTACCTAAATCGCCACCAGTTGGGGGAATCGCCGCTCCCATTTCGGACCAATATGAAGTAGCAAGAGAACACAAACTCCCCATCCGCCATGTAGGACCTATAACTTCCTCAGGTCTAGTCATTCTAGGACGGAGTAATGACATACCAACGTCGTTCTTCATGGGCACCGGATCTATAGTAAACTTGATTTCTGATACCTCTTTAGACATCATTCAACGCCACCCAAACCGCATCAGTTTCCTTGAACCACCTGACATTCGCCTATGCCAGGGGTTCTCAACCTTTTCAATCTTATGTACCCCTTGTAGTCTTTCAGTATTGGTCACGTACCCCTTACCCACAATGCAGCATCAGGAAGGGTAAAAAGAAATGCATGGTTTATTGACTTAGTTTAAGTTTAAATTGTGTTATATATGTGGAGCAGACAAACTTTTCAATTAATGTATGTCACTATGAGGTAGTGTTGATAGGAACTAGTTACTGTCATAGGGAAACACTATGTGACTGGCTGCTAGCATGCAATACATTTACTAAAACAGAACTGTAGCAGACAGTTTTCGATCATTGTGACAGTGAACTAGTGCTGCTTGCAGCTAGTTGCAACTTGTAACTAGTAACAGTGATAGGTAAGTCACTGTGTGTGTGAATAGAATAAAAAAAATAATAACACAGAACTAAATCAGACACATTTTTCCAATAACTGTGACTGTGAGGTAGTTGTGCTATATACAGCTTATAACTAGTTACTCATGGTGAAATTACTGTGTGCGTGACTAGCGTCACTAGCATGAAAAAAAATTAACAAAATAGAATTAAGAAGGCACTGTGTTCCACTGACTGCGAACTAATGCTGATTGTTAAGCCTCGCAACTAGTTATTAGTAACTAGTTACTTACTCATAGGGAAGTCAGTGTGTGTGCATTAAAATACAAGTGTATACTAATTCAGTGAGATGGTTGGGCCTGTTTCTTTTCTACCAACAAGTCAATCCTCGGCACAGTCTTTGAAAGAGCCACTCTTATGTCGTCTTTGACTCCAAGACGTGAACGTAACTTGTTTTTAATCAAGCACAGTGCTGAGAATCCCTGCTCACAGCGGTATGTAGAAGGAAACATCAGGAGGTTCCGTATACATTTCTTTGCTAAAGCAGGATAAGAACTTGCCATTGTTGACCAGAATCTTGTCAATGACAAACTATCGAAAGAATCTTTTGCTGATGAGTCATTGACAAAGTCAATGAATTCTTCTTGTAAGTCATCTGGAAGTGATCTAGGGTCCATCTTCAATGGATTTCGAATGAGCTGGCAAACTAAGTCTGTGATATCAGGAAAATAGTTATCCAACTCTTGACTGAGAGAAACCAAGTGCTTCTGGATGAGACCACTGACCTCATCCACATCATCTTTACACAGAGCTGACAAGCTGTCGCTCTTATTCTCAAAAACGTCATACCGAACCGCTGTGACTTTTTCTTGCCAAAGTTTGAGTTTCATTTGAAAAGCTCGCAGCTTGTCGACAAAATCAGTCACAGCTGCCGAGTAACCTTGAAGTGATCTGTTGACCGCACTGATGCGAGAAAATATATCACTGAGATAAGCCAGCTTCGTGATCCACCTGTTGTCTGAAAGCTTGTTGACAAACTTCTTTCTTTTTTCTTTCTCATTTCTGTCAAAGTATTCCTTCAGCTCCTCCTTTA
Source organism: Birgus latro (assembly GCA_018397915.1). Taxonomy (NCBI): domain Eukaryota; kingdom Metazoa; phylum Arthropoda; class Malacostraca; order Decapoda; family Coenobitidae; genus Birgus; species Birgus latro. Next base: position 6,307 of record JAGKTI010005749.1, read on the forward strand.
ATGTCGCAACTCGAGCCACTACGTTATCCCCCGATAGCCATCTTACATCTGTATGAAAAAGGAGTGACTCTTCCTCAGCATTAAGTTCCTGACACATAAGACCCAGCATCCTTGTGTTCAACGGACTGTTTTTAATAAAGTTGACCATGGCTACAACATCGTCAAGTACGGTTCTGAGGTCTGGAGGAAGGGTCTTCACAGCTAATGCGTAGCAGTGAATCATACAGTGCATCTTGCTTGCGTTGGAGTTGGCTGCTTTCACCCTTGCTTGGAAGCCAGACAGACAACTTAGCATTGCAGGGGCACCGTCTGTTGTACATCCCACCATATTTGCCCAAGAAAGCAATTCTTTTTCAAAAAAGCTGGACACAGCTTCAAAGATGTCTTCTCCCGTCGTTGTAGATTCCAGAGGGTGACAGAACAAAAACTCTTCTTTAAAGTCTGAGTCTTTTATATACCTCGTGTAGGCAAGAAGCTAGACACAAGAAGATATATCAGTTGATTCATCAAGCTGAATTGCAAATATACCTAGAGGAGCTTCCTTGATTTCCGCAATGACTTGATGCTTGATATCCTCTGATAAGTCGCATATTCTTCGATGCACAGTATCATTTGACAATGGCAAGGTGTTCAACTTCTGTGCCGCATTCTCCCCGAAGAAGCAACCAACAATATCTTTCCAGGATGGCAAGACAAAAGTTTCAGCTATTGTGTGGGGCTTTTTATTTTGTGCTGCTCTCAGGGCAACCATAAACGAAGCACTGAGGCTAGCTTCATTTTGTTTATGTACCTGACCGCTATGATCAAGTCTGATACGCTTGAGAACAAATGCCTTTCTCTCAAAATAGGACTGGTCTTTATCAGAAAATTCAGGATGACAGCTGGAAAAATGTCACTTGAGGAGACTAGGTTTCATGAATCCTTCTGAAAGAACTTTATGGCAGATCACACATTGCGGCAAATCCTTGCCTTGCTTTTCACAGCTGTGAAGCCAAACTTGATATAAGACTCACTGTACGTTCTTTTCTTGCCAGAGGAAGCCATTATTATCTGGAATTTGGACAAACAAAAATGCAGTTTACAAGATGGGTATAACAGTCATACACCACACCACAAAATGATACTGCACACCACAGGGTAATACTGCACACAACACAGTCACTTACCAGACCATACAATCATACTACATACCACAGGGTAATACTGCGCACCACACAGTCACTTGCCACACCACGCAGTCATACTATACACCACAGGGTAATACTGATCACCACACAGTCACTCACCACACCACACAATCATACTGTACACCACAGAGTAATACTGCACACCACACAGTCACTCACCACACTGTGCACTCATACTGCACACCAAACAGTCATACTGTACACCACAGTAACACTGCACACCACACAGACAAGTCACCACACCACACTGCACACCACACAGACAAGTCACCACACCACTGTCATACTGTGCACCACAGGGTAATACTGCACACAACACAGTCACATAATGGTAACAAATGTACCCATCAGTTCATTGGTACACTTTCCCAGCAAACTTGCCCAGGAATTCGTCAGAACATAACATGTGTCCAGGAATTCATCAGTAAATAATAACAAATGTGTCCATGAATTTATCGGTGTGTGATGACAAAAAATATCTGCTCATAAATCTATCAGTATATAAAATCTATTATTATATGTGCCCATGAATTCATCACTACCGTACGTAATGACAACAATAATTGTCTGAGAATTTATGGGTCAGTCCAGGTCATATAATAGACTTACACCCACCCCCCACATGTGAGCTGGGTTCGGTAATGAATTTACTAACAGGCAGACGGACAAACATACATACATCGATGATCACAGTCTCTGCCGCAACCACGTTAGCAGACGTAATTGAAAACCACAAACTTGGCCATGAAACCATTACCAGTTATTATGGCTACAGTGTAGGCACATGACTTCGTAGCCGCAAGCAAAATCCATGACAACTTAAAAGAGGGGAAAAAAATCAGACTACAAATACACTGGAAACCATGAAGCAGATCTCAACGTACCTGAGGGTGAGGGTAGTTAGGGAAGAGTGGTGAGTGGGTGACAGTGAGAGGCGAACAGTGCGTCTCACTTTGGTACCTGTTCGGTACGCGTGAGGAGAGAACGTGATCGATACAAAACGAGCAAGGGTGACTACTGTATTATGGGTTTGCAAGGTTGTGTGGCAAGTGAAGTCCAAGAGAGCTTTCTCTCAAATGACATAACTCCAAGAGTTTCCTTGTTAATGTTGTCACTTAGTGTCCTGGTTCTAGTGGAGGACACATCTAGCCTAGCACATATAGGCCACTTTCTACAAACAGGTTTGCAGTTATTCAAAACCGAAGTATTTTGAGAAACCTGCCACGTACCCGTAAAATTCCTCTCACGTACCCCTGGGGGTACGCGTACCCCAGGTTGAGAACCCCTGGCCTATGCTGTGTAGAAGGCTCAGAGTTTAAGGCCAAGGGAAAGGTCACTTTAGAACTACAACTAGAGTGTGCCTTGCTTCCTTTCCCAACAGAATTTCATGTAACTAACGACATGAAATATCCAGCAGATGCCCTTATTGGCTTACCCACCATGGCACAACACTCCATTGCATTATTGCCTGCCTGTAGTAGTACAGACATTTCTGGGTTCCCAGTCTACAGTATGAAATGTCCCCATCCTGTACTGCCAGTAAATTCAGTCCCCCCTGACTCTCGCACTCCCTAAGAGTACAGAACAAGCCGAGCCGTCATCATCATCATCACCCGAGAATACAGAGATCATTCCCTCGCTGACTGAGAGCAAGGAAACACCTGATGATACATTCTCTCAGCATTCAGAAAAGGCTTTTCCAGCCTCCTCTAACGACAGCACTACAGCCGACTCAGACATGTCTCAGTTACCTACCTCACAAAGTCTAACTGATGTTCTCCAACACGCAGAGACGAGGCGTGCAGTAATGAATACATGCACAATTCTGTTTCTGCATGAGTTCACCAAAGTCTCTATTCGGGTTGTAGGTGTGAAAGAAGGAGTTGATGTACTAACACTACCTGTGACGTGTTGTGTGAATGGTTTAACTTATAAGTCAGCCTGGTGCACGATCTTAGAGGACAGCCTGTGTTATCTATGCTTGCTCAATGTCACGAATGCTCCACTAAAACTTAGATTTCCTAGTATACCCAGTGGTCGTAATGGTGTGCCAGGAATCCACTGTCCCTACTGATGATAGCCAATAGGTATATGTGCCATTAACTCTACGGGATCTGCTCCGACTTGTTCACCTGACCTGCTTTCAAATCTAACTTGCAAAGATTTTCCACAGCATAAAATCTCAACTGCTCGACCTTTTGTACGCTTTCGGAAATGTGGCAGCCTTACCCGGAGAACAAATGGGCAAGACAGACTTAGTCAAACAGCACGTAGACCTAGTGCCAGGAACTCAGCCGATTTACATACCAGCGTATCGGTTACCTCACAGCTTGAGAAAACTCAGACGGTACAGAAAATGTTAGTTCAGGACATCATCGAACCCTCCATCAGTCCATGGAATAGTCCTCTTTTCTTAGTCCCAAAGAAGGACGGCAACTTTAGACCAGTAGTGGACTACCGTAAACTCCGTAACCGTTCCAGACGTTTTCCGTTACCTGTCCTCACAGATTTGCTAGAATCACTAGGTGAAAATAACATTGTCTTTTCATCCCTAGACCTCCTCAGTGGTTACTGGCAGGTCGAAATGGAAGAATCCTCTTGCCCAATTACAGCCTTCAGCACCCCTTCTGGACACTTTCAGTTCAAGAAACTTCCTTTTGATTTGAGAAATGCTCCTTCAGTATTCATGCGACTTATCCATTCGGTCTTTAGTGGAAAGATGGGACACTTTCTTTTTGCTTACCTAGATGACATCATTGTTGTAAGTAAATCAGTCCCTGACCATTTTGCCAAACTACAACAAGTATTGGAACGCCTACAGCTAGCAGGTCTGAAAATCAATCTCAGTAAATGTGATTTCCTGAGAAAGGAAATCAACTTTCTAGGCCATGTCGTCGACGCATAAGGCATTCATACTAATGACGACAAAACTAAGGCGATCATCAATTTCCCAGACCCTACCACTACCGATGCTGTCAGAAGTTTCCTAGGCCTAAGTGGTTACTATCGCAGATTCATTAAAGACTATGCAAAGATCGCCGCCCCTCTAACCCACTTACTAAGGAAGAATGTATCCTTTGTATGGACTAACGATCAGTCCCAGGCTTTCCAAGCGCTAAAGACAGCTCTTGTCAATGCCCCAATTTTAGCATTCCCTGATTATACCAAACCCTTTCTTCTATGCACAGATGCCTCAGGCGCAGGACTTGGTGCAGTTTTAATGCTACTAGATCAAGCATCCAGGAAGCGTGTAATAGCGTATGCTAGTCGCGCACTTACCACGGCAGAACGTAACTACAGTGTCACTGATTTAGAAGCTTTGGCAGTAGTCTGGTCCTTGAAACATTTCAGAGACATAGTATATGGTTATCCAGTGCATATCCAGACAGACCACCTTCCTCTCTGTGATTTGTTTAAGGTACGCAACCTCACCGGTAGGTTAGCTAGATGGTCCATCACCATCCAGGACTTCAATCCCACTTTTCAGTATGTCCCAGGAAAATTGAATGTAGTCGCAGACGCCCTCTCACGTCATGTAGCCGCACCTGTCACGTCCTTGTGCCCAAGACCACTGACAGCACAACCTTAACATCAAAGGATGTTCAAAACCCTCAGCGCAAAGATTCCATGTGGTCCCAAGTAGTTTATTTCCTCGAATCAGGAGATGCCTTGACCTTACCTGCTCTTCCAGTACCACTAGATGAGTTCATACTAAAAGATGGTCTCTTGTACAGAAAAACATTCCTTACAGGGAAGGATTTGCCCAACAGGGACATACACCAACTCGTTGTCCCTACTGACCTGATATCTGTGGTCCTTCACGTCGTTCATGATACACCTCACGCATCTCATCCAGGTAAAGACCGATGCTTGCGCCAAGCACGTCTCAAGTACTATTGGCCAACCATATCAATCCGCACTGTGACTCTTGCATCTCGTGCCACCGCCACAAAGGTTCTACCGGCTTACCTGCACCGCTCTTACAATATCCAATCCCGTCACGCCCATGGGAAACAGTGTCCATCGATCTTCTAAAACTCCCTCTTACAGAATCAGGCGCAGCGTATTTGTTTGTAGCAGTTGACCACTTCTCATGCTACTGTGTCCTCGTCCCCCTCTCAGATAAGACCGCGAAGAATGTTGCACGTGCCTTCGTAGATCACGTAATTTGCCCGTTCAGTACACCACATACCATCCTCACTGACAACGGTACTGAGTTCAACAATAGCTTCCTGGAGGAGATCTGTTACCGCTTTGAAATCAATAAATGCAATGTCATACCTAACCATCCAGCTTCCAATGGCCTTGTAGAGCGCCACGATAGAAAAATCTTAAGAGTGCCTCAGGCACCTAGGCTCCCATAGTTCGTCATAGAATGACTGGATTCCCTAAGTGGCATCCTCAATCAATAGCTCCATCAATGCTTCCACTGGCGAGTCTCCCTTCTTTGTCCTCGTTGGTTTTGACAAACACCTTCCATACACCCTGTTATCCTCAAAGCCAGATCCAATCTATAACATGGATGATAATGTCAAAGTAAAATTGGCCAACTTCCAAACAATCCATCAGTATGTAACATCCAATCTCGCTTCATCTAAGGAGAACATGATACAATGCCAACATAAATCTGCCTCTCCTATCACTATCGACGTCGGTGATCTAGTCTTTGCTCATTCCCATACGCGCACCTCTAAATTGGGTGACAAATTTACAGGCCCCCATCGCGTACTGAATAAACAAGCCAACAAGTTCCACATCCAAGACCTCTCCACTACAGACACTAAGTGGGTCCATGCTGACGATCTAAAACGTGCTCCATGGGGCCTAGTGTTGAAAGAATCACTTGCACACCCTACTGCTCTCCCTCCTACTCCACAAATCCCTCAATCTACCCCATCCCCACCTATCCATCAGTCCCCTTCATCTCCACCTACACCTACTCATTCATCAAGCAATCAATATCGATCCAAACTGCGTTCCACCCATCAACCTCTCCAGGAACTCTCCCATTAATTCTCACCTAATCTTCTAGGTATGATGTTAGCTGTCTACCTGCTGGCAGTGCTGACCCTCCTAGGGTCCGGGTCGGGTGAGGACGATGGTGGAGTACGTCCCGGGGCCTTGGTCAGCTCGGGAGGCTAGGTAATCCTCATTGAAGATATGTCTCCCTGCGCTACGATCTTGCGCCCCTGGCCGACATAGCCATCACCCTGGCTGCCTACACGCTCCAGCTCCACAAAATCAAGACCCACCTCACAGCCCTCATGAGGAAACACAACCCAAATCAGTATTTATATCATCTTTTCCTCCCACTCTCCTTGCAGTTGAATAACATAACTGGTAAGTTCACTGAGCTCAATGACACATTCTCCATTCAGCCACCCGTAGGTCATTCTCGTGTGAAATGAGGTCTCTTTGACCTAGGAGGTGAGAGATTCTAAGCGGCTTGTTTGGCGTCGCTACAGCCCTTGACTTTTCTGGCTTCAAATCTGACCTAGTTCATTTAGCTTCCGCCCTAGAATCTCAACGCCGAGTCATCTAGGTCCAACACACTGTTACAGAAGATTACAACCCACCTAAATGAAGTAACTTACACTCTGAACAACTTCACCGACATCTTAAAACAACTCCTCTCCAATCTCAACGTTATTTCTCAGTTCTTTTATCTCAAACTCAACATGGATAATCTCCAACTAGCCACTGACTCTCTATTCTCTCAGGTCACTACCTTGGTTCGTATCCTAGTCGATGCTATTAATGGACGTGTCACTGCAGACCTAGTACCTATCTCAGTTCTCCGCTCTCTATTAGAATGGCTCACTCTACTTTCGGTTTATCCCCAGTATTCCCCTACTCCTCTCTCGAATATTACTATCCAGTTCTCGAGGCCACTCTTCTCACCAAATACGTCGTCGTCCATATCCCTCTACATTCTGACATCACCTTCAACATTTTCCACATCATTCCCTTCCCCTTCCAATAAACGAGTCCTTATTGCAAGTCTCTGTTCCTTCAGAATATTTCCTCCTCTCACATGACCATCTTTCAGTTACCTTCCTTTCTACCACCGACCTCCAGCAGTGTTCCTCCCTCACCCCTACATCTCGTCTCTGTGCTGCCCACCTTTTCGCTATCTTCCCTAGCAGCGCTACACCCTGTGAGTCAGCTTTAGTTCGTAACCATTCCATATACTCGGCCTGTTCCTTTGTTCCAGTTCCTGTACTCCCAGTCCACCATGTTCACCTCAACCACATCCAGTACTTCTTCTTTACTGTTCCCATTTCTGTCACAATCCTGTGTCCTGGTACTTCGGTCCGCTCCGTACCTGCTAGTGGTCTCTACAAAGCACCAGACTATTGTACCGTCAAATCAGAGTCAGTCATAACTTACGCCACTCGCTATCACCAATCAGTCCGTAAACACTCCTATGGCATCTTCCAACCAATTGACATGCCTTCCAATCTGACATCTACTAACATTACCGTTATCTCCCCCAACATGCGTATGCTAACATTCCTCAACGACAGTGACTTCATTATGGATCAGTTTTCTCTGGCCCTCAGCCGTTCATAGGTTCATCCAACCGTTGTGTTTCCCCATGTGGTCATCTCTTTCATAGGTTTTCTCCTCGTCCTCTGTGCAGTGCACTGTTGTGTCCGGAAAATGGAACACAGACTACAGGAAATCAGAATTGCTACTGGCATAGTACGCCCTACCCAAGATTAAGTGCCCTCCCATTCAGTGACTACCTATGCCACCTGATAAGCTGCATAAACTGTGGACAGAAAAAGTACTACCAGCCAATGTTGCCATATCTCTGATACAGTAATGTGTGACATAAAGAAACTAACATAGGAACAAAAAAAAATATGAAAGACGTGTACCTTATTTCACAAGAGTGATCTACAGTACTTACATAGCTATAAGAACATGCGTGAATGCATACTCTATTTACTCCTTGTATCATATATCAACCTGACTCTATGTGTATCTTATATCAACATACCTCTCCTTGTAACAATGTATATTCCTAGTTTACATTCCCTTGACATGGCATGTCCTCCCTCCATCCCCTGTATCATACTTACTCCCTACCATCCACTGTATCATAATCCCTCCCTCCTTCACCTGTATCATACTCCCTACTTGTACAAATCTCCCGCTCCCTTAGTCATATGAACTGCCCCATATAACTCCTCTCTAGTGTCAGGAGACACCATCTCAACCACCCGGGGGTGTATTGTACCATTCCCCTTATATGTATGTATTAAGCCCGTTATGTATATATGCCTCCCTCACTGTATGCCCCCCCCCCCACTGTATCCTAGAACTGCAACGTAAGCAGCGTTCCCAGGCTTGCCTGCACAACTCGAACCGCATGTCCCAGTAGTCGAGGGCTAATATCAAGAGAGGTAACACCTATATCTCTGTGCTCCACAACTAAAGGCCGTAAATAACTACTCCAGGATTTTCCCTCAACCATCAAGAGAGGGGTGTTACATGAGGATTGTATGACCAAAACTTGGTCACCATCCTTGAAGCTCACCTAACTTGCCTTGCCATCATAATTGCACTTCATCACCTCTCCTGAAAACTTAAAGGCTCCTCACACTTGATGATGTACCTCAGCCAGCATTTCCTGAAAATACTTCACATAGCTGGAGGTGTCTGTAGGCAGCTCTTTACCAGGTGCTCTTTCCACTAACAAGTCAACAGGTATGCCTAACTTGTGGCCCAACATCAGTTTTGCAGGAGTGTAGCCGGTAGACTTATGAGATGGAGATCAATATGCCACAAGGAATGCAGGTAATTTCTTGTCCCACTCCATTTGTCCTATGAAGTAATTGGCCAGTTCTTGTCCCAGGGTCCTGTTGATTTTCTCCACCATCGCATCTGACTGTGGCCTAAGTGGGGTCGTCCTGGTGTTCTTGATCCCCAGTAACTTGTTGCACTCACGGAACACAGCAGACTCAAGGCTTTTACCCTGGTCTGAATGTAGCTCTTGCAGCATCCCAAAACGACAGAAAAACTGGTCAACCAACACCTGAGCAACTTTTGCAGCCTCTTGATCAAGGATGGCATAGGCTTCCGGCCACTGTGAGAAGTACTCCATGGCGACACATATATACCGGTTTCCTCTTTCAGTGAGTGGCAGAGGTCAAGCAATGTCCACTGTGACTCTTTCCATTGGTGCACCCCCTTGGTACAGCTGAAGTGGGGTGCAACCACGTTTCTTGGGTCCCTTCTTGGCATGACACACATCACAGGCCAGACACGACTCTTCAACATCCTGACACATGCCAATCCATTAGAACCTCTGTTGCAGCCAGGTTAGAGTTTTCTTCACTCCCAGGTGCCCACTAGTGATATGGTTATGAGACTCATCCAAGATCCCAGACTTCATTTTCTTCAGAACCACCAGTTGCCAATACTTGATGAGGCTATCGAGTGTCTCCCACTGATGCTCCAGTAGTCTGTTGTTCAAACAAAGGTCCCAAAGACTCCAGTAGCTCTTGGTTGCAGGGCTGAATCTAGAAACCTCTTCCCAAGGTGGTCGCACTGTACTCCGCTGCAGCCACTCTAGCACTAGCTGTAAATCTGCTTCCTCCATTTGCATCCTTTTCAGGTCTTCATCTGATGCTAGCCCTGTTGCTGCAGTTCGGCAGCATTTCTTGCTAAGATTCCCATTCCTGTTAAACTGCTTACCATCTCTTCTTCCATCTTCTCACACACTATTCATCAAGGTTCTGCATTTCCTCAGTGGTGGGGCTTCTTGGGAAAAAAGTGGCTGGGTGTTGCCTCTTGTCACCAGCCTTCACTACCCTCATTTGGACACTCATAGCTGAAGTGTCCCACCTCACCACATGTCCAACACCTGTTTGTTGCAATCATGGTTTTCCTTGCACTGTTCTGTTCTTGCTCCTCCTTCCACTTGTAACAATCCACCTTCTTGTGTCCCAGCTTCCTGCAGAACCAACAACCTCCTCTGATCTTCTCCTGTTCTCTCTTCCACTTGATGCAATCAACTTTCCTATGTCATGGCTTCTCACAATACCAGCAACTTCCTCTGGTCGTCTTCTGTTCCCTCTTTAACTTGTATCAGTCCACTCTCCTATGTCCTGGCTATCCACAGTACCAGCAGCTTCATATTTTTCTGCTTCATGAGCCTACTCCTTTCTTGCCTTAAATCCTGCACTACGACCAGCCTGAAAAGTGGATGTACTAAACCTGATGTAGGACTCAAATTCTAGAGCCCTGGCTAGTGCTTCTTGCATGCTTCAGGGTTGTGCCTGCCTCACTTGCACTTTCAACTCTACACTATCAAGAGGGTCGGTGAACTGGCCCCTCAGAAGAATAGCCAACAGGTTAGGTGCTGCTCCAGAGTACGCATTGTATGCCATACTCTCCAGGTCATGACCAAGCTGCTGTAAGTATTCTCCTTGAGCCCGTATATGGTTCATGCTCTGTAAACCTCATTCTGGTACATGGTCCCATATCTGCACTCCAGCACTTCTACTAGCAATTGATAACTGTTTCTTTCTATCAATGACATCTGGCCCAGAATTTACATTGCGGCAAGGTTAAGGCTAGTAGCAAGCTGCACTGCCCTCTGCCTATCATCCTAACAATTCTGATCTCCAAGTAACTCAAACTGTGCAAGGCTTCCCAAGATACTCTATCATCAAATTCCTGAGGTTTCTTTTTAATTGGACCCCCATTATAGCCATGCACTTCACTGGTTAGTGGCCTAAATACTGGGGCATCATAATTAAGTCCAGGACTTAGAGCTTCTGCATTCAGATTATTAATCCTTGTAATGCTACGGTAGCTTTAGATGCTTGGGATCCATCAAGATTCACCATATCTCTCCATTCATTTCATATGCTCCCTCTACACTAGCCTGAGGCCTCAGTGCATTATTTCTCTACCGCCTCATTTTCTCGCTAATTATCTTCACATGGTCGACTACATCCTTCAAATGGTTATCTACATGCTGTCCACACTTTATCACATTATTGCTTACCTCATACTTCTGCTGCTCTAGCTTGGCATCTACTTCCTCCTTAAAATGTTGTTGTTCTTGCTTCATTTCCCCCATTAAAGCATCTAGCTGTCCTTGCATCCTCAATTGTAATAAGCTCTGTTGCTCCTGTAATGCCTCTTAAAGCTCTTTTTGTTTTTCACTTTGTGCCTCTAGTTGTTGACTTTGTATTTTGCAACTGTTCTTTGAGTTCTTTCTGTCCTTTATTCTGTGCCTGTAGTTGTACACTTTGTACTTGTACTTGTTAAGTTCTTTCTTTTAAGAGCATCATAACTGCAGCCAGGGACACCACCTCGTCCTGCCCAGCTTGGCTCCCTTGTCTGCACACTCCCTTGCTCCGTGTCGAAGATTAGACTCACTGCAGCACTTCCTGAAAATCTCACTCCTGACACAACTGTTACGTCCCCATCCAACACTGCTACAGGCTCCATCAGCAGTAGCTCAGTATAGGAGGGACATTGTCTAGTGAGTTGTTCTTCCTAAAGGCAGCCTCTCAGTGTACAGTGCGCAGGATCAGCTCAGGCGCTGTAAATGAACACTGGCTTCTTTAGCTCACTGTCTTTATTTTCCAGATGATTACATTTAATACTTTCGTACTTCACTTCACTATTTTCACAAGCACCGAAGATACACAATCCGTAATAACACTCCTCTGTTTGCCAACAACACTTCACTATTTTCACCAGCACCGAAGATATACAAACTGCACTGCACTGACACTGAACTACAGTCAAACTGAACTGAAACCTGACTGAAACTGCTGTAGCCTCTTCCCCATCCATATTATAGCCTTACATTACTCTCGAAGCTTCTAGTACACCCTCGCTGGGGTAACAGTTAAAACAGTTACCAAGTAGGAAACATTCAAAACATGCCAGAGTTTTCTTGCATTACATAACACTGTAAAATATTTAGCACACAATCTGAGATATAATCATATAATCTGACAATCACATAAATATATAATCTAACAATCACATAAATAAAACATCATAGAGAAAAAGAACAACTTAAAAAATACTACGCTCACAAACAGCAGACTAACTGACAACTCATGTACGGTAAAATACGAGAAACAGTGAGAAATTTCAATACTACCTAACTAGAAAATTTGGCTTCATGACAGTTATAAATGACCTGCCTTAAAAAACGAACATCCTTGCCAGTACATTTGCCAGAAATTCTTCATTAGAGGAAGTTCAGAACGTCCCTGTAATAGAACTCGACTCTTCCGAAATTGCTCCACTTATGATACAAACTTGATACGTAAATTCCATCCAGGAAAATTTACCAACAAACCTGCAGGTCCAGATAGATTTCCTCCAATCGTTCTGACAAACTGCTCCCAGAACCTGCTCCAGTTCTGGCTAAATTATTCAGACTATGTATCTGTACTTTTTCTTTCCCTAATTCTTGGAAAGAAGCCAATATCAACCCAGTCTCGAAGAAGGAAGTTCCTCTGACCCCTCTGATTGTAGACCAATAGCTACCACAACTCTTGGTAAAATTTTTGTGATTGTAATTAAAAAGCATATGATTAAACATCTTGAATCCAAACTCTTCATTAGTGACGTACAGTATGGTTTTCGCCATGAAAAATTCATTGTTGATAAACGCATTCTCTTTACTCATACCATTCATCGGTCAACTGACCAACATGGAGAAACCCATGCAGTGGCTCTTAATATTTCTAAAGCATTTGACAGAGTGTAGCACTATTCCCTGCTATCCAAACTCCCTTGCTATGACCTATCATCTTTTGTTCCACTGATTTCCTCATATCTCAGCAAAAAAAAAAAAACATCAGAGTACTTGTGAAAACACAAGTTGACAAGCATTAAGTGTAATTCTTGAAAAATAAAGACAGTGGACTTAAGAAGCTAGCTTCTATTTGCAACACCTGAGCTGATTTTGTGTGCTGTACACTGAAAGGCTGACCATAGGAAGAACAACCCACTGGGCAACGTCCTTCCTATACTGAACTACTGCGGTTGGAGCTTGTGGCAGTGTCGGACGGGGAAGTAACAGTGGAGTCAAGACTGGATCAGTTGGAAGTTGCTGTAGTGATTCGAACCTTCGACATGGAGGCAGAAGGTGTACAGACAAGGTGCCAACCTAGGCAGGAGGAGGCATGTATGGCATCAACCATGAAGCTATTGCAAGCACAGTTCATAATGAAGTACAAAAAGAACTCAAAGAACAATTACAAGCACAGAAAGAGGGACACTAAGAACTCAAAGAACAACTACAGGCACAAAATAAAGGTCAGAAAGAAATTAAAATACTATTGCAAGCACAGAGTAGTGGTGGGCGATACCAGCTATTTCATATCGATACGATACCGAATACTTTTTTTATTAGTACCAACCTTTGCTTAATGCTGTTTTTTTTAATATATAGCCTAGGGGTGCCAGCACTGCACAATGATTTCTGGTCAAGGTCAGTGGTGTGACTGATTTATACACTACATATGTTGCCAAATGCTTGAAACAAAAATCCGCTAAACAAGCAACCAATTTCCGCCAAAACTACTCTATATCCTCTATCTTTTCACCCTCCCCCCCCAAAAAAAATAACATTGCATTTTGTGTTATGCATGAACTCACCTTTAAACTACAGAAAATGAAGGATGTCGTCCATTTCTTCACCCTTAGCTGAGGAAGCTGTGCCTTATTGGTATGACTGTGAATATGCTTGCATAGTGCCAATCTTGTTATAGACACGCCTTGGGAGTTCATAGCTGTAATAGCATTTCTCTCTTCTTTTCAAGCCGGAACGAACATAAAGTATGGCATTTACGGTTTTTGTGTGTAGTCGGTTTCGCAGTTTGGTCTTTACTAAGTTATACGCTGACTAAACAGACGCTCTACGTCAGCATTAAAATGTGGGAGTGACAAAATATCCATCGCCACTTGTGAAAGTTCAGCATATTTATTCAGGACAGCAGCATCCTTGTAATTATATACCTCATTCCAAAGTTGCACTGTTGGTGATGTATTTTCCCATTTCTGGTAGCTCAGATTCCTCCACTGAGTATCGATTGCATCCAGTTTCTCTGCTGAGTAACCAAGCAATGCAGCTACTTCACTGATGGAAGGTTTCACATGGCAAAGGCACTCAGACACTGAAAAATTTGCCACATCCTTCAAAGAAGAAAAGTTTACAGGGAGTCGACTGCGCAGTTCAGCAACAAATTTTACCACAAATAACGTGCACCGTTCTCTTATAGTGTTTTCAGTTTTAAGGTGTAACTTTAGATCTTTGCATGCATTTTCAAATTCATAGCCAAGATATGCTCTCCGATCAATATAAGGCACTAGATCATCAGTTGGTTAACTCGGCTTGTAGGAAGGACTACCTTACGGCCAACTTACTCAGTGAATTCAGTCAGATCACGAAGCAATTTTGTGGGGTCTGTGTTGTCACTTCACTCCCAACATTTTGGTAACTGCAATGTCTGTGGATTCGTCAATGAGAATACTGTATTTTGACTCTCCAATATCTTCACGTAGAGTTTCTGCAAAATGTGGTGCCATTATATTCACTATAACTTCTCTGCTCTTTGTTCGGTGTAATTTCATATCTGGAATAACTTTACTGTTGCATGATCAGTGCTTGCTAATGAACTGTGACTAGCAATGTAAAAGGCTAGTTTACCTTCTGCAATATTAATTTGTTCATTTTCTTTAGGTTTGAACTCTATTTTCATTTGACGAGGATTAGCCACAATATTTGCACATTTTCGGTGGCGTTGAGAAGTGGCATGCTTCCGCAGATCACAAAGCGTGGCGTTGAGCTCAGTTTTGCAATACAAACAGAACGCTTTTGTTTTATCACCCTCAACAGGTTGCAGCCAGCCTTTCAATTCGTCCAGTGATTGCCAAGAGATACGAAAACACTGTGTGTATTGTGGCGGCATTATCGCAATATGCTATACCACGAGAGACAATGCACGATTCTCCTTCGACCTTCAGGCCTTGACTAAGTGGCGTCGTCCTCGAGTAGCCGAGTTGCACCATGGCGCGACACACGTCCACTTGCGATTTTCAGTTAAAAATTCGTTATTTAATCGAAATAAGCTATAATATGTAGCAAACTATGGACTGATTTATTTAATGATTTTCATATTAAATGTGTATCACAGCAGGCTATTAGGCCTGCTGTGATAATTTTTTGTATATAATGTCGGTAGAAAATTATTCCTCCAGAATATTCCGCTAGCCGCTAGATGATACATTTTGCCGCAATCGTAGAATTAAATACTGTACTCTAGATCTAACGACTTTTCCGCTGATTTGGCAACACTGAATACAGTCACATGCCCGCCCGGTGACGTGGTACGACAGGAGACAAAGACACCGGGCTGCCAGACGCAAAAATATTATCCCTGCCTTTTAGCGTACTAAATAATTATTTCTCTGCATACTGAAATTATTTATTTTCGCCTTAAAAATTGCCAAAGTGGAACATTTTTCTTTAGTAATCGAAATATCGATACCTAGGTGTCATGTCGCAAAATTTTGACTCCCACCGATGCAACCAGTGTCATGATGTAAATTTCAATACCCCAGCTAATAACGAAAATCACAAGAGAGCTCCAATTTTAGACCTCCGATGTAATGATGAGAAATTAAACCAGTCTAACAAATCCTATCGCTATGACCCCAGTGTCATACCGTGAATTTAAGAAAATTACGGATCCCGATCACTGTCACTAGCGTCCTGCAAGATTATTTGAAAAAAAAAAAAAAAAAACTCACAATAGGAATGAGTAGGCTGCCACCACCCAGCGTGTGCTGGGAAAGTTATTCCACCAATAAAGAAAGATTTAGATTTCTGGGGCCTTGCGAATAAGAGACTAGGGTAGCGTGAGCTGTTTAGAGTGCATGAGTAGTAAGACAGTAATACACCTTGCGGGCCATTCAGCCTCACGACAAAAAATCCCCAGGGGATAATAA
This sequence comes from Birgus latro, assembly GCA_018397915.1. Classification (NCBI taxonomy): domain Eukaryota; kingdom Metazoa; phylum Arthropoda; class Malacostraca; order Decapoda; family Coenobitidae; genus Birgus; species Birgus latro. The sequence goes on from JAGKTI010005749.1 coordinate 22,494, forward strand.
GTTTCAAACACAACGCAAACTTATGCTAATATTTACTAAATCTAAACATACAAATCTAAAAAACTAGATATTAGATCGGTTTTACCATATGTTAACAGACTATGAATTGCTAGAAACTGGAAGAACAATACCCCTTCTCACTATATTGTTACAGGGTAAACTAAATATTCCAAAAATAAAACAGCAATGATAACAAGAGTGTCCACACCTCCGCTGAACAAATTCTCGGAATGATACTAAAACACTGTTATGAACAGAGTTTCTCACAGGTGGATAAAGCTCAACTTTATATTGACATGCACATCTATATAATCTTCACCTCTTACCCTAATATTTACAAAATAACACTATCTCTAGTGTATCTAGCAATCTTGCATATTAATCTAATGAATTCATAATGACAGTTTCAACATAGACCCAGTAATCCCATGGCCTCAAGAGGGCTCCTTGGGAAATAACCTTGGAAAAATACAACCACAGATTATACCCTTTGGACCGAGTTCTTTTCCACAGTTTTACTTCGAAGATCACACTCAACTCATACAGTGTTAATAGAGGAACTATGTAAACGAATCGACACTCAAAATCCGGAATGTAATTTTCAGTAATTTCCTAGGACTAAAATTCAGTCAGGCTTACTATTCGTTTCCAATATTCACAAATAAATATATGAAGCTACAGTATTTCAGTGGACCAACTACTTTGCATTCGGGTTATGTGAATCAGAAAGGAGAGAGGGAATTTCTAGTGTAAGTGAGCACTGACGAAGAGAACCGATTGGTTGTACCATTCGTCTGGGCAGGAGAGAACGATGGAACTGCGACAATCTGTGAGCCCGAGGGCGTCGGGAAGAGAAGTCACAAGATACGAAAGGAATGTGGGGCGGAAAATTGACAGTCAACCTATTAATATATGGAGAAGATTTACATTATAGGCACAAAGGGAAGAGGGAGGGAAATACTGAGTGTGCAAACACCCACCTGCGAGCCCGAGGGCGTCAGGAAGAGAAGTGACGCTCCCATCGGCCGCATGCATTCTTTCTCGCGGTTGTCCTAACATTGGAACTGACTTCGACTGATTTCTCTGCAGCATTACCGTTTACACCTACTAACAAGGAATACGAAAAAAGTGTTCACACTCGACGTACACGGATGGGTTGACTTACGATGCTTAATATTTTGTATTAAGTGTATGGGATTGACAGTTACACCGAAGCCTAAACAATCGGGTGTTTGAACTAATTACATCCATGTGTCGCGATACGTACCTAACTGCAAGTGTAACATAAATTTTAAGAGTTGTAAATTTCTATTATCGGCATTTAGGATCTAACTACGCTTTAATTCACCACTATGTAGTACAAAAGATGATATCACCAAGCCTGACTTACAAATTTTGAATTTAAAGTATGAAGACGAATTTTCGCGATTATTAATCTCGTGCTAAAACCTATGCCTCTATCACTGTGGGAATAAAGTGGCCTCATGCTTCTCACTCACATAATCGCTCTATACAGTTCCTCTATTAATAGAGGAACTGTATAGAGCAATAAATATTAACAGGGAACAAGCCTGAATATGGAATTTGATGATCACTCCCTACATATTACAGATGAAACATAATCAGAGGTTCAAGGCTACACTTACATTACACTTACACTAACTTATCTATCTATCTATTGCCAGACGCCATAATCCCGTAAGGGGTGGCCATTTGACTCTGAGTTATTTGTTTTACAGGGAGGGGCACTAACCCTCCACCAACCCACTTGTTGACACGTAGGGAGCACGTATGGTTTGGTTATATGGTTACCACCCAGCGTTGTAAATGGTTTCTTGGTTTACAGGAAACCATTTGGCTTGTCACTCAATGTAAAGCCACCTGTAAAGGAAAGAAAAGCAATAAGAAGTGACAGGAAAGATGGGAGAAATAGGAAGAGAGGAGGGCAGGCTCAGAAAGAGAATGATAAAGGCTACGGAAGAAGTAGGCAGCACTACATCAAGTGAGTGGATGATGGTCGCCACCACCTACCACTACACTTATATTAACTTATATTATACTTATACTAGCTTACACTTAAGTTATACTTAAATTACCCTTAAAATTACGGCACTACATAGGCACCAGTATCGATACTTAAGCTTAAATAGCCAGTATCGAATGTATCGATATTTTGGTATCGATACGCCCACCCCTAGCACAGAGTGATCAACTTGAGACACAGAGTGAAGAACAGAAAGTATGATATGAACAGCTTTAAGAGGCATTACAGGAGCAACAGAAGGAACTACAATTGAGGATCTAAGGACAGCTAGATGCTTTCATGGGGGAAATGAAGGAACAACAGCAACAGTTTGAGGAGGAATTAGATGCCAAGTTAGAGCTGCAGAAGTATGAGGTAAGCAATAATGTGATGGAGTGTGGACAGCATGTACACGACCAGCTGAAGTATGTAGATGGCCATTTGAAGATAATTTGTTAGAGAATTGAGGCTGTAGAGAAATATTACATTGTTGAGCTTCAGGTTAGTGTACAGCGAGCATAAGAAGAAAAAAAAAGTAGTGTATGATGGATCTTGACGAATCCCAAGCATCAGGCTGAATAATCAGAATGCAGAATTTTATAGTCCTGGCCTTAATTATGATGCCCCAGTTTTTTGGCCCCAAACCGGTGAAGTGCATGGCTATAATGGGGGTCCAGTTAAAAAGAAACCTCAGGAATATGATGGTAGAGCATCTTGGGAAACTTACTGTGGACAGTTGGTTTGAGGTTCACCCGAAAGCAATAATCGGTACCCCCCTAGGAGCTGAAACCAAGGGAAAGATAGAACGGGCGAACGAACACGGCCTCCTCCCCTCCACCCCTCTCTACTCAACCCCTGTCTAAACGTTGCTGGGTAGGTTTGTAACAACCATGGTTGGCTATATTACGTTGTGTCCATGTCTTCATGATTTAACATAATACGTGCTTTACCATTAGCGTTAATAACATATAATGGAGTAATGTGCAATAATGTGTTACTAGCTAACATTTGAACGTGGAGAAGCAATGTGATGTAAATAAAGGCAGAAGCATGAAAAAAGCGGAGTGAGTATAATTGTATTGCACTTTAATAATATATTCATATTAATATCAAGTAAATAATATTCACATTTCAAGTGTTAGAAAATATTTCACTCACATTTCCGATATCCGTTACCGTCTTCATTCCCCTCCACCCACACACTTTTTTGCCACTTCACCAAAGTGGGAACCAACAAATCCCACAACATGGACGAAACATCTAACACACTTTGATCACAGATTTTATACATCTATATATTGTGAATCTGTGGTTTAACCCGTCACGTCCTGACTGATTTCCAACCTACCATACCACAAAATCCCGAGCATTTTTTATTTTTTTTTTATTGGCTCAAACCTGCGCTTTTGGTGAGAAACGTCGAAAATTCATAGAGAAATCGCGATCCTGTGCTTAAAACTGTTGATACAGGTGTCATGCAACCTTATATTTTCCTTCTTTTTCAGGGTACCTGGCTAAAGAAAACGAACTATGAAAGGGTTAACTAATTCAAGCCAGTTTCAATTACGTATTTATTTATGTATTTGGTACGAATTTATGTGTAGTAACAGACTATATTGGTTTTAACACATTTATATAGGCAATAGAAGCATTGTTCAGTCACCAAACAGATTCACATATGGCACCTTCCTTTATGACATTACCACCTCATCACTTCTGTTTGTTTCTTGCTCTAGCATCTTTATGTCTTTGTCCTCCACCTCAGGAATCACTTTCACCATGAATTTCGTCATTGGAGAGACCGTGGGGCAACATACCTTTACTGGCCAGCTTACTGCTAACAGGTGAATTGCCCAGTGTGGGGGGGAGGGGGGTTAGGTGGGGCCAGGCAGTATCCACACTTGACAGCAGGTAGAGGAAGGTCTCCCACATATGTCTACCAAAAATCACCCATGAAACTTGAAAATTGTGCAAATTATGACCCTTGCAATTGCGCGACGTACCCATACGTCAATGGGTGTAGCTGTGACAAAACATCGCGACGTACCCATACGTCGATGGGACTCGGCAGGTTAAACTGGTAGGTGAAATACACCCAGCATTTTCCAGTGTTAGTGCCACAAGGTCATAAAGTTGTGTATTGCTAGCAGACTGTATTGGAGTTACGACCTTTGTATGCTGCCTGTCCCTGCAGAAAACAACTTGGCATTTACCATACGCGAATCTAAGACTTACCGTATATGTGAGACATAGAAGACTTATTTTGCTCTAGGCATTACTGCAGCGGTCAAACAAAATTATTTCTCAAGGGACTAGCCGTCTAACCGTTTGCTGTAAAGTAACAATCCCACAATGCAGTCATTACACCTGCACATGCTGATGTAATTATTTCTGTGATGAGGATGAAGGATACAATGATGGGGTAAGTGGTAACTGATTCAGTAAATAACAGTCTTCATCTTTAGATCGAATGGCTATGCACTGACACTGTTGCAGGTCTGTGTATATGTGTATGTGTGCAACTGTGCAACACGTGTGTGTGTGTGTTTGTGTGATTTTTACCAGAGGATGACTCAAATTTTTGAAGCAAAGTTTCATTATATATATATACAGTATACTGTATACAGAGAGAGAGAGAGAGAGAGAGAGAGAGAGAGAGAGAGAGAGAGAGAGAGAAGGAATATTATTCAGCGTTGATTTTGTCTGTACAAAATAAATAACCAGAAAACATTTTGTATGACTGACAGCCTGTAGCACCGCGAGATGGTAATGTATATCGTAAATGTGGCTGAAAAAGCTTCATACACCTGGACTGGGAATAATATTTACCTGATATTAGTAAGAATATATTATTATAATGCATTAAAATTATACTCGCCCAGGTTTTTCATATTCATGCTTTTATTTACATCACTTTGCTTCTCCATGTTCATATGCCAGCTGGTAACACATTATCGCAAATTACAACAAAGTATGTTATTATCACTGGTGGTAACTCACGTGAATATTAATTCATGTAGACATGGACACAATGTAACATCGCCAGCCACAAATGATGCAAACCTACCTGCCTGTTGTTGTGTTGTTGTTGGATATTCGCCCACCTGTTGTGGGGCACGGGCAAACTAAGAGCCCATCAGAGATAAGCAGCAAAAAAGGAGAGAGAGAGAAAGAACGGGGTGAGTTGGATCTAGAGGAACAACGGGGGATGGAAATAGCAGTCAATGAGTAGGAGAATAATCCAATACAGTGTGTAAAAGCCTCTGAAAGGATGCATTGCCAATGGCCCTAGCCGCATCAGACACATCATCGCCTGAGTGACAAAAACCCTCGCCAGGGAGCTCTCGAATCAAAGAGGTTCCAAGGCAGTCGAGAATGTAATGGCAGAGGGGCTCAGCTAAAAACTCATAGCAGTTGGGGCATGATTTCGGGTCCAAGCCGGCAATCTGATGGTGGCGTAGGAAACCCATGCGTAAACGCTGCAGCCTAAGAGATAATTGGGTAGGCCAGGAGGAAATGAGATAGGGGAATATGATGTGGCCACCGCATACCAAGCAGCCGAGCGTGAGCCGTCGGCGACACATAGGCGATGGTCGTCCCATGTACGATTTGTAATAGTGCCAGCCACAACCGAGAGAACTCTTGTGGCACTTGGGCGAAGCGGAAACATGACATCAGGGAGTGAAATAGCTGCATGTGCAGCAGGATCCGCCAATTCATTACCTCGGATCCCAACATGCCCAGGGACCCAGTGAAAAGTCACCAAGCCATCCCGCTACTGGATGAGGGAAGACGCTGTAAATATGGCAGTAAGCAGAAACAAGTGGGCCTCGAGAGAGAGAGAGATGCCAGGCACTGAAGCAATGATAGGGAGTCAGTATGGAGGATGACATGCCTATGTCGATGGCGATATGAGCAGAGCACCAAGAAGAGGCACTAGCTCCGCCTGAAAGGCAGAGGCCCACATAGTGATGCGCCAGGATTCATTGTTGTTCCCAGAAACAAAAGCAGCCCCCGCTGACCCGTCAGATGAAACAGAGTCGTCCGTATAGTAGACTGCTGCATCAGAGGAATTGAGGTCAGAGAGTCTACGAAGACTCGCCTGCCGGAGAAGGGCCGGGATCGAGTGGTGAGGCTTCAAGTTCGTAGGACAGATGATAGTGTAAGGGGGAGGCGCCCAAGGTGCAAGAGGGTCAAAACCTGTACACACCAGATCTGGATCCCGGCACACCTCTGACGCCACACCCAAATCATGAATTAGAGCCGCCATAACACGAGCCCAGTCCAAATGGGGAGATGGGTCGGGGAGGCCTGCTAGCCAGGCGTTTGAATGAAATAGAGACTGGTAATGACGGGTGGAGATTTACTAAGCTCTCTGCCATTGCACGCAGTGCGATCCGGTGGGCAAGCGATAGGAACCCACTTTCCACACGTAAAATCAACATCCAATATATTACCACGATGCTGGAAATCGAACCCGGGACTCTCAGGTGAGAGTCAGGCAGCATACCACTACACCACGACCAGGTAAAAGTTAACACACATTGTCCCAATCTTGTAACCAATGTCCCTCCACCCCCACTGTGGGCATGACGAGGATGAGCTAACCCCCTGGCACTCGGGCAAGGAGATGCTTTTAATCTATCCCACGCACTTACGGCAAGTCAGAATGAAATGAGAAACCTGTACTTTACACAGGAAAAATCATCCTATATATTACCACGATGCCGGGAATCGAACCCGGGACTCTCAGGTGAGAATCAGGCAGCATACCACTATACCACGACCAGTGCAGAGATGTACAGGCACCGCCGGTACTGCCTGCGTGCCGCATTCAAGTGGTGATTTAACTCCTTGACTCTATCACAGTAGATCCAGCCATCTCGATAGCATCGTGCAGATCGTTTTGACAGCGGAATTACTTGATCTGCCCGACCCTTGAGATCTGGGGAGGCAGGAGACTCCTCAAAGGCCGCAGCTAGAATGCGGCTGAAGCCCGGCCAGTCAGCCCTGCGGAGGTCCCATAGTGGCGGTGGGGGTGGGGGAGGTGGAAGTGGAGTCAAAGGCAGTGTGATCACAACAGCAAAGTGATCACTAGAAAGATGGGGTGTAGCGACCACGTTGCAAAGTCCGCCATGGAGGAGGATACAAATGACAAGTTGAGAATGTCCCCGCGTACGTGGGTGGTGACAGCCGTGTCATTTAAAAGGGAGACACCATCCATCTCCTCCAGCAGCAAGGCGATGTGCTTCCCTGCATCACTGGACTAAAGAGGTGAGGAGAGAAGGGCGTGGTGGGCGTTGAAGTCGCCCCCGACATACATAGTGCCCCCTGGCAGACTGGGAGAACAGGTCCTCCATCTCCAGGGAGCCCCTGTGGTTCCAGCATACGTTGTATACCATCAGGGATGATGTCACTAGATGGATAACCACGCCCTGAACCTCCACATCAGGTCCACAAAAAGGAGGGGGCTCACAGTCTGTGCACTCGATGTGGTCCTGAACTAGAATGGCACATCCTTGTGTGACGCCACGAATATACAGGAGGAGGTGAGTGGTATATCCCAATAAACGAAAAGTGGAATTGTCAGGGAGCAAGGTCTTCTGCAGAAAGATAACATGGGGGCGGTCCCTGACGGCCACCTTCTGCAAAAGTGGGAGCTTACTCCTTGACCCCAGACAATTCCACTGAAGGATTTTGAGTGGGGAGTCATCCGGCCTTCTAGTGGTGGACATGGATGGGCGGTGCTCCATGGCTGTAGCGGGGCCTTGGGGGTCATGGTGGCCACAGATGTTGGTTGCGGCTGCACCTGAAGGGAGTGGAATTACAACTTCACCCGCCGGAATGTGCGAACCATAACGTGGGTGGGCCGTGGTCAACCTGGAGAGCGTGTCGGGCACCGAGGTGGAGAAACAACGCTGTGGCCCTTCCTTTTTCCTGATGATCGTCTGGGCGATCAGGTGATCGGTAATGGCAGCAACGTTGGCCATGTTCACAGGAACCTTGATAGCCGATGTGATGGTGGTGACTGGAGTCACAGCAAGCGTGGTAGCCACGTCCCGGAGCTCCTCCGGTGTAAAAGTGATGATCGTAGGAGCAGGAGCAGGGGTAAGGCTGGGTGCCAATGGGGGCGGTGGGGGAGGAGGGGACAGTGGCGGGCAGTGTATATCGGCCTTGGTCTCACCCACCATGAGTGCAGAGGACAAGGGAGGAAATTCCTGGTCATGGAAGGCAGGCGGCTGGGGAATGGTAGGGAGGCGCTGCTGCCCCCAGACAAAGGTGCCTTGTGGAGCTGGAGTGGCACTGGTAGCCTGCTTCTCTCGAACCCAGGCAACCCGTCTCTCCCGACCCAGATTGACTCTCTCCACCTGGGCTGGGCAACCGCGGTGCCAGGCATAGTGGTGGCCTGAGCAGTTGGGGCATCTGGTATCTATCAGCTCCTTTGCTTTGAACTTCTGGAGGCACTGCTCGGTGCCGTGTGCTCCACTGCACATCCTGCAAATGATGGGGCGGTTGCAGTTGGCACGATGGTGGCCGTAACGGTGACACTGGAAGCAGTGCAAGGGTTCGGGCGTGAATGGGCAGAGGTAAAAGACACCCCAACCGCCCAGGTCGATCAACTCCACTAGGGGGCCCCGCAGGGTTACTGAGACTTGCCTCGTCTCTTCTCGCTTCCGTAGGTTCTGACACCAGACTGCCTCCTCTACAAGGTTGTGACACAATAGGATCTCCACCAGCATATGCAGGGGGTAACCCATTACGACCGCCTTCGTTGTTTGCCCACCTTGAGGGAGCTCCACAATGCGGAAAATTGGCACCTCCTCCTCCGCTACCACCTTCAGCCAGAGATACGAGTCCTCACAGATAGGGATCAATATGCAGCTGTTGTCACGGCCGAAGCAATTCACGGCCGCGAGGCCAGGCAGGTGAAGCTCCAGGGTTGCTACCACGTCGTAGCTGGTATTGTAACCCTTCTGAAGGGGGTTGCAAAATGCCGGGAAAGCAGGGTGAGGAGGAGGAGGAGCCGAGACCGAAATCACGGGGTGAACAGTGCAGGGGGGCTGCCGAGGTAGGACAGTTCTCAATGCGGGGGTAGGGGCATTTCCCTGTGGTGCACGCTGTGTTTTATGCTCCACTAGGGTGAAGCCTTCATCCTCCAGAGAAGGGTCGATGTCAAGTAAAGAGGCAGCAGTAGAAAAAGCCTGTGCCCTGGGCAGCTTGGTGGTAGAGGTGCGCACAAGCATCCCTGAATCTACTTGTGAGGGCAAGGCAACGGCAGTAAATGGCTGGCGGCGTGGATCACGCGAGAGTTGTGCAGCAGGGCGAGCAGCGGCATTGTTGGACCTTGCTCCAATGGCTTTACGAGGGAGAGAGGGCGAGGCATCCTCTTCCATTGCCTCATGTACCCGTGCAACCTTGGCTACATGTGGCGAGGTGGAAGGGCGGGAGGAGGCAACAGTCTGCTCACGCTGAGCATGAGCAGCTGGTCGAGGAGAAGGGGAAGAGCCAGAAGGGTCGGCAGACGTCGACAAGTGGGAGCTGGCGTCGGAAAGACCCCGCTCCCGCTTCGCGCCTGGAGTTGCAGTGGGACGAGACACCTTCTGGTTTGAGAGGGAGGTGCGAGCTGGCCCAGAGGGCCCAGGGACCTGGGTTCCCTTCATGTCTCTGAAGACAGATAACAATCATACACAGACTTACTCCCACAATCACAAACGGACACTTAAAAAAACACTCACCCACAGAAAAACAATAAACACCAAAAGAACCGGCAGGTCCCTACAGTGACGGGCAACTTATCCTACCTGCCAGTGTTTAGATGGGGGTTGGGTAGGGAGGGGTGGGGTGGAGAGGGTAGGTGTGGACGGGAGGTGGCCGTGTTCATTCGCCCGGTCTATCCTTCCCCTGGCTTCGGCACTTAGGGGGCTACTGATTATTGCTTTCGGGTGTACTTGCTGATCAGAATGGTTGGGATGATAGGCGGAGTGCAGTGCAGCTTGCTACTAGCCTTAAGGGTGCCGCAGTGGAAATTCTAGGGCCAGATGTCCAGAAAAGAGAGGAACAGTTTTCAGACCTTAGTAGAAGTGCTGGAGTGCAGATATGGAACAATGTACGAGAGTGAGGTTTACAGGGCAAGAGTCAGGACCCATATATGGGCTCGAGGTGAATCCTACTAGCACCTTGCTCATGACCTGGAGAGTATGGCGCACAAGGCATACCCAGGAGCAGCACCTAACCTGTTGGCTGCTCTTCTGAGGGATCAGTCCATCGATGCTGTTGATAGTGCCGAGTTCAAAGTGCGAGTGAAGCAAGCACAACCAAGAAGCATGCAAGAAGCACTGGCCAGGCCTCTAGAATTTGAGTCCTACATCAGGTTCAGTATGACCACTTTTCAGGCCAGTCATAGTGCAGGATTCAAGGCAAGAAGCAGGTATGTGAGGCAGAAAAATTTAAAGGATGTTGCTGGTACTGTGAAATGCCAGGACTTAGGAAAGAGGACTCCAACAAGTGGAAACAGGAGCTGGAGAAGATCAGAAAATGTTGCTGGTATTGCGAGAAGTTAGGACATTGGAAAGTGGACTGGTACTGTACCTGTACAAGCAGAAGAGAGAATGGGAGACCAGAGGAGGTTCCTAGTTCCGCGGGAAGCTGGGACACAAGAAGGTGGATTGTTACAAATGGAAGGAAGAGCAAGAACGGAACAGTGCAAGGAAATCCACGATTGCAACAAACAGGTGTTGGACATGTGGTGAGGTGGACACTTCAGCTGTGATTGTCCTAATGAGAAGGACGACAAGAAGAAGGCTGCAGAAGACGAGAAAAATGAGGGTAAATTAGAAATAGCTGGTGACAAGAGGCAACAATCAGCCAGTTTTTCCCAAGAAGCTCCACTGCTGAGGAAATGCAAGAGAACCTTGATTGATAGTGTGCAAGAAGACAGAAGAGTAGACAGCAGGCAGTGTAGTAGGAACGGGAATCTTAGCAAGAAATGCTGCCGTACTGTAGTGACAAGGCCAGTGTCAACTGAGGAAGACATCAGGAGGATGCAGATGGAAGATGCAGACTTACAACCAATACCAGAGAGCTTGCAGCAAAGTACAGTGCGACCATCTTGGGAAGAGGTTTCCAGATTCAGCCCTGCAACTAAGAGCTACTGGAGTCAGCAGGACCTTCTTCATTTGGACAACTGACAACTGGAGCATCAGTGGGAGAAACCTGATAGCCTTAGAAAGTATTAGCAACTGGTGGTTCTGGAGAAATATGAGGTCCGAGCTCTTGGATGAGTCCCATAACCAGATCACTAATGGGCACCTGGGGGTGAAGAAATCTCTAGGTTGGCTGCAACAGACGTTCTGCTGGACTTGCATGTATCAGGATATTGAAGAGTGGTGTTGGGCCTATGATGTATGTTGTGCCAAGAAGGGACCCAAGAAACGTGGTTGCGCCCCTCTCCAGGTGTACCAAGTGGGTGCACCAATGGAAAGAGTCACAGTGGACATTACTGGACCCCTGCCACTCACTGAAAGAGGAAACCAGTGTATATGTGTCGCAATGGACTACTACGCAGTGGCCAGAAGCCTATGCCATCCCTGGTCAAGAGGCTGTGACTGTTGCTTAGGTGTTGGTTGACCAGTTTTTCTGTCGTTTTGTGATGCCACAAGACCTACATTCAGACCAGGGTAGAAACTTCGAGTCTGCTGTGTTCTATGAGTGCTGGAAGTTACTGGGGATCAAGAAGACGAGGACTGCCTCACTAAGGCCATAGTCAGATGGGATGATGCAGAAATTCAACTGGACCCCCGGACAAGAACTTGCCAAGTAATGGGTAGAGGGATAAATGGAATGGGACCAGAAATTACCTTCGTTGCTGATGGCATGTCAGTCTGCATTCCATGAGTCTGCTGGCTACACCTCTGCAGAACTGATGCTGGGCCATGAGTTACACTTACGCATTGACTTGTTAATGGGAAGCCCACCTGGTTAAGAGCTGCCTGCAGACACCTCCAGCTATGCAAAGCATCTTCATGAAAGGCTGGCTGAAGTACATCATCAAATGCAAGAAACTCTAAAGTTTTCAGGCAAAGTGATGAAGTGCAAGTATGATGCCAAGGCATGAGATTGATTGATTGATTGATTGACTGAATATAATGAAAATTTGGAGGCGCAACTACCAGGGTCATATGCCGCCGTACAGCATGGTAAAAGATGTAGCAAATAAAAAGTGCATATTCAAAATAAAGTTATTACCCATTTGTAAGAATAAAACGTTGATAAAAGTATAAAATATAAAATATCGATTACTTATAAAAGTGGAAGGAGGCCTGCCTATTGCAGAAAATTAAAAACATCTGTAAAATCGGCAGAGGCTTTCCCAAGCATCGAGGACAGACGGTAGGCACCATCTGCTCCCTTTTGTCTATGGAGGAATCTCTCACTTAGGTCCCCCAGACTCGGACACTCGACCAGCAAGTGATGGACAGCAAGGGAAACAAGGCAATCATCGCAGTACGGTTGAGTCTCACCACTCATCAGGAACCATGTGTAAGGCGAGAGTGCCCAATGCGAAGCCTGGCAAGAGCCACCTTCAGTCACCTAGGCATGGAGGGGAGAACCCTTGGCACATCTACTCTCTGAAAGAGTTCTTTTAGTTTATTATGAGCAACACAATCCCAGTTTCTCTGCCAACACGTACGAATTGCGTACCGCATGTAGGGTGTTACATCAGAAGCAGGAAGCGGGTAGGTGGCTGGGGGCTGTTGAGAAGAAGCAGCTTTAGTTAATGTATCTGCCTTCTCGTTGCCCAAAACACCAACATGTGAGGGAACCCAACAGAAGTCCACATGACGGCCACGACGGCCGAGAAGAAAAAGCCATTCTAAAATTGATAAAACCAATGGATGGGATGCATTAAAAGACTCCAGTGCGGAAAGAGCACTACGTGAGTCACTAAAAATCACAAAAACAGATTGGGGGAGAGTAAAAATGATTTTGAGAGCATATAAAATCAAAGTCAGTTCCGCCGTATATACTGAAGCAACGCCAGAAAGACTACCGCCCCTACTAAAGAAAGGGAAGACAACACCAAAGCCTACTCCAGTATCAGTCTTAGACCCGTCAGTACAGACGGGAACAGAACCCTCATGAGTAGAGGCATGTTCCAAAAAGAGAGAGAGGGACACCTGAGAGGGAAGTGAGTCCTTTTTTCCAACAGACCTACAAAATGTCACTCGTGGGAGTAGCCAAGAGGGCTAACGTAACAGACCGGACCCTGTAACCAAAGGGCTTCGGGAAAGTAGGGCGGTTGTCAAAAAGAGAAGATCAGGAATCCTGAGAGATGATGGCACAAGAAATTGAGTCTGGAATGCGGTGAAGACGATACCAACACATCATCAGCAACTGGCGTCGCAAATCCAAGGGGAGTACACCAGCATCCACCAAAAAACTTGAAATCGGGGATAATCTGAATGCCCCAGTTGCCAGACATACTCCAGCATGATGCACAGAATTTAACAACCAGAGACGGGCATCTGTTGCAGAGGAGTAGACCTCACACCCATATTGAAGTTTAGGAAGAATAAGAGATTTATGTAAGAGGAGGAGGGTTTGATGGTCAGCACCCCATAAGGTATGAACCAAAACCCTCAAAAGACTCAAAGGTTTTTGACATGCCTCCTTGACAGAACGAATATGAGGAACCCAGGTTAGTCATATATCAAACAGAAGACCCAGAAACCGCATCTCTTCCACACAGGATATTCTCCGACCATAGAGATACAATTCAGGGTCTGGGTGAACCCCTCGAAATGACAAAAATGCATAGCCACTGTTTTTGTTAAAGAAAAATGGAAACCGCAAAACTCTGCCCAATCAGAAATCCTATTGAGAGCCAGCTGCAACTTCCTCTCTATCAGAGACATTCTAGATGTGGTGAAGGAAATTGAGAGGCTATCAACATACAGTGATCCTCGTGCACAATCAGGAAGTACACTGATGACACTGTTAATGGCTATAGCAATCAGAGTTGCACTAAGGATACTCCCCTGTGGTATCCCATCTTCTAGTGCACGGGCATTAGAAAGCACTCCTCCCACTCAGATCCTTAAAAAACGGTTAGATAAAAACTGTTGAATAAAAATAGACAAGCGCCCACGAAGACCAAACTCATGAAGAGAAAGTAAAATACCATGACACCAGGCAATGTTATATGCCTTCTCCAGATCGAAGAAGACCGTGACCTGGTGTTGGTTAGTGGAGAAAGCCTCACAGACAGAAGATTCCAAGGACAGTAGTGCATCAGAGGTAGATCGCAGTTTTCGAAAACCATACTGGGAAGGGGATAAGAAGTTACCGTTCTCTAAAAACCACACAAGCCTAACATTAAACATCTTTTCCAGAACTTTACATAGACAAGACGTTAGAGAAATAGGCCAATAATTCATCGCCTGTAGGTGGTCCTTATCTGGTTTGGGGATGGGGATAACTACAGCAACACCCCCAACAAGCCAGAAACTCCCCAGAACACCAGATCTTATTAAACAGTGAAAGTAAAAATAAAAGGGACTCATTGGACAGGTGATGTAAAAAGGCATAAGGAATATTATCATAACCAGGCGAGGAATCATGGCACTGCGACAGAGCCGCCTGGAGTTCAGAAATTGAAAATGGAACATCGTAAGGCTCTCCCCCAGAAGAGGCAAAACTGAGACCATGAGACTCTAGACGCCGATGGTGGCAAGCCGAAGGCGAATCTGCATCCTTCTATGACATACTGGCAAAATGATCAACTAGCAACTCCGCAACAGTGAAAGGATCAGCCACAGTTCCATCTGCTGCAGATAGAACAGGAGGGGAGGGAACAGGAAATTTTCCTGACTCTGTTCCACACCTGAGTGAAGGAAGCCCTCGAACTGATGGAGGAAACATAACTTTTCCAAGATGAACACCTGGCCTCCTTTAAAACCTGCCTCACATGAGCTCATGCCTTCTTACACGCCACCAAATTGTGAGGGTTCCCACGGTGACGACGAAGTCGAGAGAAGGCAACTCGTTTAGCTTTCACTGCAGAACTGCACTCAGTTCCACCAAGGAACTGGACGTTTAGGAAACTGACCCTTCGTTCTTGGAATAGATAGTAGGGCTGCCGAGTGCAACACGTCCGTGAAAAATGACACCTCCTCAGTAAGACAGCCAAACTCATTGACAGAAAGGGAAATGAAACTTAATTCTCTGAAACGTGGCCAGTCAGCCTTACCCAGATGCCAGCAAGGAAGACGTGGCTGAAGTCCACCTGCACTAGCAGTCAAGCAAAACGGAAAATGATAACTGCCATACACGTCTGGCAGCACATTCCAGGTAAAATCTAAAACAGCATCAGCTGAACATAAGGACAAATCAATGGCAGTAAAAGTTCCAGTCTGGCTATGGAAGTAAGTCATCTTATTTGAGTTCAAAATGCCCAGCTCCTCATCCTCCACTAAAGAGGCCAGCATAACACCCGAGGGTGGGTTTCGCTGTTTCCCCACAGTGGATGGTGACCATTCATATCTCCCAGTAATGGAAAGGGAGAAGGAAGGCCATGGACAAGGCGTTCCAGATCCTTCTCGTCAACAGTGGCACTAGGAGGAAGATAAAGGCTGCAAACTGTATACTGCCTATGTAAAAACATGCGGACAGCAACAGCCTGCAGAGGGGTGGAGACGTCCAAATGGCTGTATGGAATATCCTGGCAAAGGAAGATAGCAGCACCTCCATGACGACCTTGGCCCGGCACAGGATCAGAATAAAATGCATGGTATCCAGAAGGACCGGAAGGAAGAGCATTACCAACCATGGTCTCCTGGATGCCCATGCACAGAGGAGTGAACTGAGGAACAAGATGACACAGTTCCTCATAGTTAGCACGTAAACCCCGACAATTCCACTAGATGATAGAACCCATAGTGGAGGGATGATGATTAGGTGCGGGACTGTACTCCTCCTGACAAGCGAGTGGATTTGGACTGAGGCTTATGAAGCCCCTTGGGAAGAGACTGCATAGGACCAGGAACCCTCACCCTATGTCGAACATCCGTGGGCAAACGTGGGGACGATGAAGAGGAAAGTTTTACAATATTCTTCTGAGCTGGGGTAACACTAGGCCTGCAAAGTGGCTTGGTGGCCACCCTGGGTGATGGAGGACGGTCACTGCCAACATCGGAAGCCCCAGAAGTGGAATTAGTGTCCAAAGCGTTCAATCCCTGTGTGGATGACATTTTATGTGTCTGAACTGAAGCACCACTGGTCTGTCCAACATCGTCCCCAGGTGGAGACCTGACCACAAGCAAACCATCCATCAGCTTCAGCCTCCACCTGGCTAGTCCCCTTAGCCTCCATAGCAGATGGAACAGGCGAGAGGTCGACACAAGGTTCGACAACAGAGGCCTTAGGTGGCCAGTCTTCAGGCTCAGAGGACGCTGAAGAATTACGATGATGCTTGCCGGGTACAGAATGAGCCTCTTCCATACTGGCCAAGGCGGGAGAAGGAGTTACATCAACATGTACATCTGCCACCACCACAGAAGTGCGCATACCGTCAGCAACTGAAGTGGAAGCAGAAACGGTTGGAGTAGTGGGTGGCCGAATATTCTCACATGTATCATTAATTCTAGGAGTAACATCTGGCACAGCAGTAGAAGGGGAGGTGGTCACTGGCAACTTCTGGGACACAGAACGACGTACAGGTGCCCCAGAAAGGACAGATGCATAAGTAACCCAAGGATGAAAGAAGAGAGTCTGGGCCCTCCTCTTTGCCTCTGGAAAGGAAACCTTCTCACGTGCGCGAATGCTTAAAACCTCCTTTTCAAGGCAGTAGTAAGGACAGTTTTTTGAGATACAGCATGAGGACCCCCTCAGTGATAGCACTTAAGGGGCCCTGGACAATCGATCCACCACAGGAGACACAAACACTAGGAAGGCCAGCCAGTGCACGCCAGCAAAAATTTGCTGACATGGCCATATCCCTGACAATGGAAACATCGCTTTGGGTTTGGAACATACTGTAAGGCTTTACAGGAAGCCAAGCAAGTTTCACAGAAGCAGGCAACGTTAACCAGTCAAAAGTCAGAAACAGTGTCGGAGTTGGGGTCAGAACACCATTGATCTTCTTCCGTATCCTGTCAACCTTTACTACACCTGAAGAGCATAGTTCTTCCAATAACCGTGACTCTGGGTATCGGAGAAGATCCCAGGAGTAAATGACCCCCTTACTCTGGTTAAAGGTGGCATGAGGGATACAGGACATGCCGTGACCAGAAACAGAGTTCAGAGCCAATAGATGTGAGCTTTCTTCTGGGGAAGAAACCTCAATTAGGAGGCGACCATCCCCTTGGGTATGAATGACTGGTTCACG
Source organism: Birgus latro (assembly GCA_018397915.1). NCBI lineage: Eukaryota > Metazoa > Arthropoda > Malacostraca > Decapoda > Coenobitidae > Birgus > Birgus latro. The sequence goes on from JAGKTI010005749.1 coordinate 39,902, forward strand.
ACCACAGGCGGAAACAATGGCACGGTGCAAAGTAAATATGTCTGTATCCAGCACTGAACCACCTGTAGAGGGTTTCAGTACAAGATATTTCATGAATTTTTCCTGTATCACATCTTCTGGGCCAAACTCTGGAGCTACACTAACCCGACGGGACCTCCTCCCAGTCCCAGCTGAACACTGGGGCAGAGGAGGGAAGTTGTCAGGGACCTGAAAAGGCTCCAGAGTGGCAATAAGGGAGGAGCTGTCCAAAGATTGTCCGGGGCCAGATGCAGTGTCGTCAACAGATTTTTTTTTGAGAAGCTGCCATGAATACAACATAGAACTTCATTCCCCCACCCCTCCACCCACCACGGAGCCCAAGGGGAGGTCATATGCCAGGCATAACACAACTGGCAACCCCAGAGGTAGCGGGAGAGTATACACGGGTAACCACTGGGGGACCTGGGCAAGGGTGACGCCAGCACGATAGGAGCCACCAGGCCCCCCAGCGCCCACCTGACCCTAGCCAATGCACGACCAGCCGATTGACCTGGTCGGGCCCAACCAGGCCACCTGTCTAGCCAGAATAAGGGACCAAAGAGGTGTATTGCTAGCTGCAGGGCTCACCATACAGCATCGCTCAACCTCCAGGACTCCCGTCTCCCAGCATTATGGGACGCCACGCATGGCAAACACGTGGAGAGGTAACAGTCCTGCCCTAGATGGCAAATGGGCAGGGGCTAGCATCACCAGCAGCCAAGGCATGAGAGGTTAGCTTCAAGGCTGGTGACAAAGTTTGGTTGTGCAATCCTCAGTGGGAAAAGGAACAGTCACCAAACCGTGAGATGGGCCTTACATTGTGTTGGACCACCTATCAGATGTATCGTACTGGATTTAGAGAGGCAATAAGTCTTGCTCAAAGATGGTACTCGTGAATCGTTTGTGGCAGCACCAAGGGCCAGGAGAGTACAGCTGGGACGTCTCCAAGACATAGTGCTCACGCCTACCTATGGATGTTGAGGAGGACCAAGGAGCTGAAGTACAGGAGGATGGTGACAGTTTCTGATGGGAAGAAGTGCATCAGGAAGAGGACCAAGACATTCCAGGAGGAGTGGAGTGTGTGGAGGATCAGGGACTTCGTTTTCATGGAACCTGCGTTGAAGAAGACCTGATAAGTTGAAGGATTACTTTGTGTATAATTAAATGTTAGTTTGGAGGAAGGTTTATGTTTGTATACATTGTGTAGTTCTGTTGGGACGACAAAGGACTGGGGAGGGGATAGTGTTGAGAAGTGAGATTTGCTAGTTGGGTAGTCTTGAGGGTTCTCAGTACTTCTCGTATTTTTCAGTTACGTATCAGAGTTACCAGTTAGCCTGCTATTTTAAGCAAGTTATTTAGTAAAGTTATACATTATCTTTTTTTACTCTTATTCTCTATTTTTGTTTTTTGTATTTATGTGGTTGTTTGTTACATTATGTAATTATATCTCAGTATGTATGCTAAATAATTTAGTGTTGTGTAGTGTAAGAAAACTCTGGATGTTGTGGATGTCTTCGTGTTGGCAACTGTTGCTTTTCCCGAGAAGCCAGTGGATCATTCTTGTAAACAGGGAGGTTATAAACGGTGGTGGAAGGGCCTAGGGGAGCCAGTTTCGTTTCAGTTCAGTTTGAGTATAGTTCAGTGTCAGTTCAGTGCCAGCAAAGTTAGTGAAGATTGTATAGATTCAGTGCTTGTGAAAACAGTGAAGTTGGCAAGGATTAAGTGTATATTCTTTGGAAAATAAAGACTGTGAACTTAAGAAGCCAGTGTTTATTTACAACAACTGGGCTGATCTTGTGTACTGTACACCCAAAGGTTGACTATAGGAAGAACAACTCACTTGGCAACATTCTTCCTATACTGAACTATTACTGTTGGAACCTGTGGCAGTGTGGGATGGGGATGTAATATTATTTTGCATACAGACTGAGATAAAATTACGTAGTTTACCAGTCACAGAAATGAAATGTTAGAGAGAAAAAGAACATGAAAATTAATGCATAACTTTACAAAATAACTCACTCAAAAGAACAGGCTAACTGGTAACTCTGACATGTAACAGAAAAAATACGAGAAATATTCTCCCAGTACTTCCTGTATAGCAAATACCGCTTCTCAGTAATATACAGTAACCCCTCTTTTTACGATGACTCGTTATACGATATTTCGCTTATACGATGTCAACATTTTAGTACCCTACACTCGCTGTACGATGGAAACGATTCGCTACAATGATGGATCAGCTGCAGCTCAGTGGATAGTGAGCACGTGAACGCAGCGTCCCCACACGGTCGACGCTGGAAAACACACACCCGTCCACTCTCTCCCGCGCTCTCCCTGCGTTGACACGTCCTGCTCTTGGTCTCAGACACCCACGTGGTGCACCTTCGCCTGCCAAGCTTTTCCTGGTTTTGTGCGTACTGTGAGTGATACTTGATGGCTTCTAAGTGCCCAGCTTCTACTCAGTTTGCTGACAAGCCTAAACACTCCAGGAAAAGCCTGTCTCTGGAGGTGAAGCTCGACATCGTCTGACGCTATGTGGGAGGTGAAGGGGCCAGCTTCATCATCAGGACCAAAGGGCTGCTGCAGTCGACTATGCCGACGGTAATCAAGAATGCCTCCACCATGTAGAAGGACGGGGAGACAACAACTACGCTGATGGCCAAGAGGATAACCCTTGTAGGAGATGGAAAGGCTGCTTAAGTTGTTGACTGACGAGCAAACTTGCCGCCGCATGCCTTTGCCTCCATTTCTGGTGTCCATCAAGGCCTTGTCTCTCTTCGAAGACCTGAAGAGCTAGCAGGAGATGGAGCCTGATTTGACCTTCAAGGCTAGTTAGGGCTGATTTGAGCGCTTCAAGCAGCGTGCAGGACTTCACAACATCAAGATCACAGGTGTGTAATAATTATAACAGTATAAAATCTATGAATGCATGCGGTAGCCAAGGCTTAGGTAACCTGCATAGATAAAAGCCAAATCTAATGTAAACTGTTTTTTCTATGATTTCCATACATACAGTATTTTCTTGAAACTAGAATAATGAGTAATTTATGGTTATTTCTACAAATATGTACACGTAGAAAGCGACCCTTGCTGAGGTAATCGTAGACGAGGCAGATCTGACCTACATGAAAGTGATGTGAAACAAAAATTGTTTTTATAAATGATTTACATACGTATGTGCTGTTGTGTATAACACCAAAAAATCACGTAGGTGAGGCTGCCAGCACTGATAAGCCTGCTGCTGATGCCTTTCTTCCCGTGCTTAAGGTGGCGATGGAGGATGGTGGCTACTGCAGTAAGCGGGTCATTACTGTATTACTACACTTTTTTTTTTTTTTCATTTTGGTTAGGTTAGCTTAGGTTAGGTTATGTGGGATGTTGCAGAGGTGGCCCAGCAGAATTAAGAATTTTTTATCAGTTGATGAACTCTGAACAGACACTGATTAAGTGGAAAAAATAAAGCATTTTTTTTTGTTACTGTACAGTACTTTCCATAATCTAAAATTTTCAGTTCTGTTGGGTTCACTAGATTAATTTTATTTGTGGTTAAACATTACCAGTTAGTAATATTACAATATTTTTTTTTTAAATTTCTTAATGGGGTTTGTAGGTACAGTATGTAGGTTAAGCAAGTAGGATGTTTTAGGAGTAGCAACGTTGAATAAAAATTTCGAGTACAGGTAATGAACTGTGATGAGACTGGGCT
>JAGKTI010005750.1:0-43619 GCA_018397915.1 Birgus latro
GAACCCTGAACCATCCCACACAAGTCCACACCAAAATCACAGCTGAAGATGTCACCGTCTGCACCAGGAAGGAGGCATCGTAAAGTTAGTCCTTGTTTAAGTGTGTGTCATCACCATCACCATCACCATCATTATTGCTATCATCATCATCATTATCATCATCATCATCATCATCATCATGCAGACTACTTGTCCATCTCAAGAAAAAAAAAAAAAAGCTTGATAGAATGAGATACAGCACTAACCGAAGTTTGCCTAAATGAATGAGCCACACTCCCATTCACTCACCATTCAAGCCTCTGGAATCCTGACTTCACATGATAAATAAAAAAACTGTCCACACACACAGCTTCACATGCAATTCAGGTTATTTAAATACTGCACCTGTAAATTACTATGATCTGGATAAGCTTAGTGTTTTATCCCAACTACAGTTAGATTATTCCTTTCAGCTGAGAGTGAGTCATAGGAGCTTCAGAGGGTTGTACAGTCACTGCCCTCTTAAAGCAGCACATATTCCTTAGTGATTAATTTTTAATAATACTTGCAAACATTTTCTTGCATAGCTCAGCCTCACTGTACAACTGACTGGTATTCAATCATGCACACCTCTTCTTTAGTGATTTATTATGTACAATACTTATTAACATTCTCTTGCACAGCTCAACGTTGCTGTACAATCAACTGGTATTTAATCATTCACTAATCCAATATTAATTACTCAACACCCTTTTTCACTATCTGACTGGCCTTTGTTTGCTTGTATACTGTAGTCACTACAGTCCCCTAAGAAGCCTCAGCAGTTGCCAACAGTCGACTGTTTAATCCAAGATGGCCGATGGTGATTTACATGTGCAGAAATTCATATGGTGACTGGCCATTAGGAAAGAACATACCCCCACTGAACCCATGTTATACTGGCCTGGCTATAAATTATCCCATTCGTTTTCCAGAAATATAACCTGATTGCAAAGCAAGGTTGATGTGTACAGTATTTTATTTATGTCATTTAATACTGTCACAGATTAAATAAAAAACATACATGATGATATTAAGGTGTATTGTGCTGATACATAATTTAAGTCCGTTTGATTGTTAACTTTTTCATTAACTTGGCGCTGGACTGGGACACTTTCGTATAGCTGGACAAATCTTCTTTAGCTCTTTCCCTATAACCTGAAAGTGGGATGCTGGACTGCAATAATTCAGTTAAACCTGGGTCCACAGCAGCAAAAACAACACAAACTTTTATTACTTCCATAACTTTCTTTAAAAACAAAAAATCCAGCTCCAAGAATACAGCTCACCCTCATATTACAACTGGGATTTGTTTCTGAAAACCAGTCGCATAACAACTGATCATATAACAAATTTAGCACTGTAGCAATCGCATGTGGGAAAAATAACTGTGTAATGGGAAACCAGGCATCATAGCAATCATATAAGTAAAAAAAAAAAAAAAAAAACAAATAAAAAAAAAAAAAAAATGGTGCTAAAATGTTATGGATGTCATATAATGGTCGATTGTAAAAGGAGGTTCTAGTGCAAGGCATAAATATAAACTTACTAGGCTCAGCTACTGGTGGTTCAAGGCTACATTCCCCAGTGACTGTGGACAGGTCATCTATGGCAATCCATCCGGTGGCAAATGACCCTGTCACCCCTTCCACGATGATTTCAAACTCTCCATTCTCTGATGATCCAGGAATGCCAACCTGTCCGTGAAGTTACAACATCATGGTCATCACAGTCATTGTCATGGTCATCATCATCATCATCATTATTTTTGTGCTGGAGAGGAATGCATTCTTGCAGTGATGCTGTTATAACTGATGTGACTCCACTGCCTGGTTATACAAATGTCCTTCAGTGTTTCCTTTATCCATGAAATGAGGAAATCCACCTGGTTCAAAAAAAAAAAAAAAGCTAGTACTCACCTGTCCATACACCCAGTCTGAGCCTTGATTCCCAGTAAGAGTCCACAATATAGAGCTGGAAGTGTCAGTGCGAATGTAGATGTTCATTTGTGCATCGTCGTCACCAGACAGAGAGAAGAAGAAGGTGAAGCAATGGCCATAGACGTCAATGGGGATGCGAGAGCTCACTAGGTTTGTTGACAAGCCTCTGTGCTCACCAAAGTCTTCCACTATCACATAACCACCTGGGGGTAAATACAGTAAAATAAATTAGATTAAATTCTTGTTTTATGTTTGTGACAGGTTCCAAAGCATCATAATTTATTTATTTATGGTACAGTACAGTAAAGCTCCCTAGGCAGATTCTTTTCAGGTAGACTTCCATTAAGGTGGACAAGTCAAATGAGACAGACATTTCTAAACTGGGTAAACATAGTCCTACTAAAGGCACCAAGCATGGGTCTCAAGCTTTACCAATCTCTGAAGTATAATTCACTAGGAAAAAAGCTGAGTGGAATACCAAGCTGTAGTCTATCATTTCAATACATCTTCAGGTTTATACGCAAATGAATGGGAGAAAGGTCATATAGCCCTCCAATACCACCTCTTACAACCATTTATTTTCTGCCATTCCTTTCGTTTTTGAGTGAGAAAAGCACTGTCTCAGCTTTTTAAATTGTGAAAAGTGAATTGGGATAGACAAACTGCTAGACTGTGGTACCATGTGATAAAATTTGCTATATAATGGCCAACCCTTAGAGACTAGACACCCAGAGGAGTTTAATATACTCTTAATTGGGGGAACTTGGCACAGCAGCTTTACAGTAAGCAGCAGAACTTTCACCAGTGATTTTTCTGTAAATTATTGTTGATTAAATATAGTATACTTGTTCAGTGCAAAGTATTAAAAGGCTGACCCGTGCAGGAATTTGTGGTGTGATCTACAACTGGTATTCTGACTCCAACTTCACAGGCACGACATCCACACTCACATGCTGCACACTGCCTATCATCTAGAATGCTTTTATAAGTGCTCTTCTGATAATAAGACTATGAACTTAAGAGCCGTAAAGTTTTAAATATTTTCAGGGTTAATCCTCAAAACGCTGACCTGTAGAAGTATTTGTGGTGTGATCTACAGCTGGGCCTTTGCCCTGAAGTTGTTGGCCATCAGTCAGCTGCCAGGCAAGGTCCTCAGTGTTCTCAACATGCCACATACACAGGTGAGCGTCCTCAAAGGCACATGATCCAGGCTGCAAAGGAACTTATGAGAATCCAAACATCATCTTCAAAAATGGACCTCTAATACAAATTCAGAGGTACTAGAAAGGGACACCTTCACATGAAGGAACCAACATAAATGAGTGGCAGAGCTGCTAGGTTATATGAATGTCGCTCAGCTCTCTCCCTATTCCCCTACAGGAGAAAAGTGGAATGCAGAAAGGAAACTTAACCATGCAGTCCACCAAGTCCATGTCCAGATGAGTGTGAGGTCACAGCAATGACAAAAATTCCTCCTTCAGTGCTGCAATATTAATAATAAATCACTCAACATTCACAACAGCTTCATAACGAAACTCTTCAGTTGAGAACTAATGGACTTTCTTGATGAAGTACCAGAATATCTCAAAGTGTATTTATTTTCATCTTTTGTTCCCAAATCTAGACAATTCTCATGGTGAAACACCTATACTATATAGAACCTTCAGTAACTTTTTTACTACATTCTATGACACTACAGCAGAGATGGTTGCCTTCATGAGGTGGCATCAATATAATCAGGCATTTCTGTTTCCTAATTATACAACTTCCCTTCAACTCCCTCCCTATCCCCAAAAAAGGAAAGTAGTGGACAATAGAAAAAGGGGAAACTTCAGCCTGAAGTCCATTGCGTTCACATTCACATAAATGCAGGGACAAAATAACACCAGTAATATATAAAATCTATTATACTATATTCTTTTTAACACCAGACAGTTTTAATCAAATAATCTGCACAGTCCTCCATAATACACTTATTAATGGGAATAGTTGAGATGTGAGAGTAATCAGGCTGCCCTCTCTGCAACTCGCATTTCCATCTCTCATATACTGGTACCTCTCCTCCCCATCCCTCAATCTCTTTCTAACAACGGACTATTTTAATGAACCAATCTACTCAGTCCTCCTGAAAACACTTACCAATGGGCATGGTGGAAAAGCAAAAGTGCATTCATGCTGCCCTCTCTCCAACTCATACCTACATCTCTCATATATCTCAAACTGTCTTTAACAATGAACTAATTTAATCAACCATTGTGCTCAGTCCTCCACAAAACACTAACCGATGGGCATGGTGAAGATGTGAGAGAGTGATCATCAATGGCAATGACTGACTCCCCATACTCTGGTGAGGCTGGGCCAAGGTCTCCTCGTACCACGAACCCAAACATGGTGGAGTCCACGGGGTTTTCATATGTTTGTTGCAAGAGGGTCCAGGTCAAGGCCCCATCTGCGTCATTTAGCTCGGCTAGTAAGTTGTACTCTCCACCAAACTCAGCCTGTAAAAAAACATCATCATCATCATCATCATCATCATCATCATCATCATCACTGTCATCATTATCATCTTCCTTGTTGCTGTCATCATCATCATCATCACTGTCATCATTATCATCTTCCTTGTCACTGTCATCATCATCATCCCATACTCTCCATCTACATCACTTAATTCCACAAGTAGGTTGAGCTTTCTGCCAAACTTAACTTGACAGAAAAGTCTTCATCATCATCCTCACCATCACCACCATCATCATCATCATCATCACCATCATGCCAGTCTCTTTTTCCCACTAGGCAGGGTCCAAGATAATACATAGCTACTTCAAAATAAATTGTATATGCCACTAGTCCTTCAAAATTTCCTTCACCTACACTTACTTCATTATTACGTTGCTGATGAATTAACACTTATTCTATACATAAAGATACTCAAGATTAGTTTAAAGTTGTTCTGAGCTACAAGTTATTTATTTATTCACTCATTTCTTTATTTACTGTTTGTGCTTTCAGTCCTTTAATTGGCAGTCAAAAGCATGTCTCACTAGGAGTTGTTTCAATTTTTTTATTATTACCTACACACGTCCTTCATTTTGATTATGGACTGACTGTACAATATTTGAAAGATGCCACAGATATGTAATACTGTATTAAATTCTTCCCCTGCAGAGGCACAGTAATAAAGAATGTGCTAAATATAAACCATTACTTTATCATACAATCAAAATTGACTCAACTTGATGGAAGTGTGGTAGATACTGAGAATATCCAAACTTCCAAAGAAAGGTTTGATATTAACAATGAAGGCAGGACAATACAGCTCAAATCCCACATGTATATGAGAAACAGATGGATAAAAAAATGCTCACCAAGACAGACAAGTTGCCGGTGCGGACTCCCCCAAAGCGCTTGTAATACATCTGGAAGCAGTACTGTCCTGAACTCATCTTGGTGTACACTGGTGACTGAAGGAGCGCCATCTTGTGTGATCCAGTGCCCTGCTCACTTGAGGAAAGCTGCATGTAGTGACCAGCCTCTGTGTCATATGTGTGGTCATAGCCTGCCACTGGAAAAGTAACAGGAATGTCAGTACAATCACTCATCATATGCATGGGGCTGAAAAGAGGCACCTTCGTGTGCTAGCTCCAATATGACCAGCTGGTAAAGCTGCATGGTTAACAAATGTCCCTCAATCACCTTTTTTTCTATTCCCCTGAAAGGTGGATGGTGGACTGCAGATGAAGGGCAACTCTGGTCTGCAGCCCACCAGGTTCACATTCAGATAAGCATGAGACTGCAACAGTAACAATTCACAGGGATGGTTTGGCCATGTGGACTAGAGTGGAAAGTGAGTGACTGAGTGGGAGTTTGTGTGTGAGTGAGGTGAAGGGAGAGAGTAGGATAGGGAGACTGAGGATGACATGGAGAGACAGGGTGGAGAGGTACAGTATATAAACAAGTGATGTGAAGTGTGGGAGGACTGCCTAATGATGGAAGACAGAGTGTGTGAAGAAAATTAGTTTGTGGCCATCTGGCTAAAGACAGACAAACAGACAAATCAATATGGAAGGTAAGTAGCTGGTGTTCTGAAAGCACTGATATTGTTTCATTTTGTTTATAAAGGCTCCAACATGCTTGCATACATCAAACGGGTTTCAGCTGGAGGCTGCAAGAGTCTTGCATGAAAGTGTATGATGATGATGATCATGGTGACAATAATGATTACAATAACAATGATGATGAAGATGATGATGATGATAATGATGATGACTATGACAATAATGATGATGATGATGAGGAGGAGGATTAAGATTATGAAGATATTGACAACGATGACAATGCTGATGACAAAGAAAATAATGATTATGATTTTTCCCCCCATATAGATACCTCCATAAGTGTTATTGATCCAGACCCAATCCATGTTGTCCGCCTCAGCCACATTCCTCCATCCACACACATCCAGCTCCTCAAAGTCACACTGTCTCCCAGATTTCATCCCAACCTATTTAAATATCATTATAAAAAAATTCCCTGAGTTTAAATTATAGGTATACTCTCACTTTAACTTGGCCTAAAGTTACTATCTCTCTAGCATCATATATGAAGACAAGGTTTTATCTGTGGCCAAGTATAACAACAGATGACATATTATTATTACAAGGTATTTCACTGTTTTAATGTTCAGGATACAGTAGGCCATTTTTAATGAATATTTTCATTGTTAACATTAAGATTCTACATTCCAAAATTATCCATTTTCCACAAAGCCTTTGGAGCCAAGCATTTCAGATTTGGAAATTTGTAAAATACCTTACCAGGAGACAAATTCTTACATCAACATTCTGGCAGGAGATGTTGTAGTAGTACATGTCGTCAATGGACACAAAGGAGCTCTCGTGGTCTGGCCTGAGAATGGCTTGCAGGCTGAGGGTCCAGTTCAAGCCACCCGATACCTCCACCTTTGCCACCACCCATCTGTTGCCCTGGCTGCCTGTACGAAGCCACCTGCTCTCACTGTCCACCTTCAACTGCATTACAAAGTAGGTTAGGTTAGTTTAGGTGAAGTGAGGCCTGGTGAAGGAGAGTGGGATGGTAAGGGAGAGAGGGATGGTGAGAAAGGGATGGATGGTGAGGGAGGGGGAGGGGGGAAAACTGGGATAAAAAAAAAATGATGATGTTGAAAGAGTACAATATGTTCTAGTGGACTTAAAAATCTCATGGAGAGGATGGAAAATGAGACTGATTGGAAAAGTGTATATATGTGAGATGGATGAGGAAGAGAGGACCAAGGATGAGATGGAGGGATAGAGTGGAGTGACATATGAGAGAGGAGTATGTGAGTTGGAGGGAATGCAGACAAATGGCAGAGGAGATGGGGATGTGGAGGCAATTTGCTTGTGGCCACCCCTCACAGGATTAATGCATCTGGGCAGTATATGGAGAGACAGAGTGAATTACTAAATAAAGTGAGAAATTAATACAATTCAATTGTGTTTAAACTTTACAAACTTTAGGGCCTAAGGATTGAATTACACTGGATCAATAGATTTTATCACCAACCTCAAGTGTGTTGGTGTCTCCCCACATGAAGTACCAGAACACAAAGCACTTGACTTGCTGATCATCTAGTGAAGGACTTTGTAGGATGGAAAGAATGTCGATATCATCCTGTATCGTTGGCTCCCTGACCACCGAAGCATAGTGCCCAGACTCGTATGTATGGTCACCCACAGGACCAATGCCATCAATGCCTAGAGCACCCTGGGAAAAAAACATAGTAACTAGCTTTGATTACTGTTATTACATATTATTATATTGTATGCTATTATTTCCCAGTCACATATGAGACTAATACCATCAAAGCCTGAAGCACCCTGGAGAAAAAAAAGAACATTAAGTAGCTTTACTTAGTTACATTGCTTTTCTTCTGCTATCATTTCCTGGTCACAGTTTCATTAAAGCTTACAGCGCTCTGTGTGAAAAGCATAGTAAGCTGTATATTGAGATGATGAAACTTGAGTACTAATACAGTATGTAAGAACTCTAGAAGGTTGAAATGAGCAGAGGTGATTTCTCATTTACAGCATTACAATGAATGCTTTATCATAGAGTTGTTGTTGCAACCCACAGGTATCTGGATGAGTAAGCAACGAACCACAGAAAACCAGCCAGCACTGCAGCCCATCATCCTTGTTTTGGGAGGTGGGGGTCAACTGAGGGATGTTCCTACAGCTGGGAGGATCTTTCTACTAAGTATTTTGGTGCTACATTTGGAAGGGATCCCTCTCCAGCTCCTCATCATCTAATGCAGTAGTGTTATCATTAAACCTAACTGGAGATACATTATGGCATCAGTAACATTCAGATAAATTACTCTTAACAAATCCTACAGCTCACTCACCTTGACAACCTTCCACTCAAATCCTTCAGCTGAAACATCCTGCCAGCCACACAGTGGATCATCAGAGCTCTCAAAATCACAGACGAATTCAAATCCTGGTGTGGCTGTCGGCATCGGTGTGGTGGTGGTGGGGAGGGGTGTTCCAACCTCTGCATCTGGGGGCTCGAAGGCACAACTTTCACCTTGTCGCAGTTCAACATCATCAATTGCAATGGTGCCATTTCCTGTTTCCTCAACCTCTGCCATCACTCCAGTTACTGATACCTAAGGAAAACAAATTTAATCAATACTCAAGCTCCTGTGACTCAAAAACACAGCTTTCACTTAGTTGCAATTCAACATCATCACTTTCAATGGTGCCACTCCCTGTTTCCCAGACATCTGCCATTACTCAGTAACTGATAGTTAAAACAAGACAATTTTTCACTAACCACTTCATTACGACACACTATCAATCTCTATCTAACTATTGCCAGGTGCCTTAATTCCATAAGGGGTGGCCACAGATAAATCTCCTCCACACCACTCTGTCCTCTGTCACTTGAATGCCCTTCCTCCAATTCACATACCCCTTCTTCGTACATATCTCGTCTTCATCCTTCCATCTCCTCGCTGGTCTACCCCTCCTCCTCTCCTTCTCCACCACACTCATATATATCCTTCTAGTCAGTATCTCATTCTTCATCCTTTCCACATGGTCAAACCAATTCAAAGTATTTCTCTTAACACTTTCATCACATTCAAATCAATGCACAACACTCCTTTACTTTCTCATTTGCCTGTCTGTTTGTCTATAGAAGTCCACATGCTCCTTTCAAACAACTTATTACTGCTGCTCTCACTCTTGACTTTTTACACACACACGTAACTAAAGATGGTGCCATGCTTTACCTTAACAAATCCCCGTACTGAGAGTGGTTATTATAAAAGATGTTTTCGATGGCCTAGAGGGTACAATGACTTTCCAGAATGTCATATCTTTTCCCATACAAATGATGTACTGAAGAAAATTGGTAACTGAACTTCACAGGTAACAATGGAAATTTACTAAGCCTTTTTTACGGAACATTTAACAGAAAAAGAAGTAACAAAATGCAAAATACAATAATGACTTACTATACGAAGTTTATCAAATAACAGGTGGCCATATATACAACTCTGTAGGCTTCTCCACTTGGAATAAGCAGGCTGGCAAACTTCCCCAGTGAAGTGAGCCACACACTCATTCACTCACTATTTAAGCCCTCAGAATCCTGACTGCACAAAGATTAAAAAGACAACTGGGTGACATGGAAACAGTTCATTTCTGGCCACCCCATCTAGGATTAAGTTACTGTATGTGGCTATAGGTTAATACTGTAGACATGTGGTCATACATATCACTACTCCACTTGGAATTGGAAACTGGCAAACTTCCCCTGTGATATTGGCCAAACACTTATTCACCCCCTACTTAAGCCCATAGACTCCTGACCACACAAAGCTTAATAAATAAATGGTGTCCATACATACCACACTGTAGGTTTCTGCACTTGGAATCGGCAGGCTGGCAAATTTCCACTCATATTCAGCTGTCTGTGGGCCACTCATTTCCCACAAGAGAGAGTCGCTCATGTCACTGGGGTTGACAAGCTTGATCTGCAGCGTTCCGATATTCTGCCCCCACATGTTAAACCTGTAGTGCAAATCATCATCAAAAAATAAAAAATAAAATAAAAAATAAGATAATGGGAAAACTACTCAACATCATGCCTAGTGAAATGGGCCACATACTCATTCACTCCTGGCTCCAGTGTGAAAATGAGAGAGAATAAGCTCTTATACAAGATGGCATTAGAGGATTTGTTCTTTACTGATTTATTTTGCATGTCATACCTTAACACTCTCTTGTAAGCTGTTTGTATGATATATTTTTACTGTGTGAAAATTACAGAAAATGGTTGTGTCTGAGGTGGCACAGAAGCAATAGGTGCTGGAGCTGGATGCCTTCATGTGATGCCACTGATATAACGAAGCAGTGAGGCTGGTCAGTTGTACACACATCCCTCAACTCCCTCCTCATCCCCCCAAATGAGGATGGTGGAATGCAGGAGATGGGCAACTTCAGACTGCAGTCCACTGGGTTCACATTCAGAGGAGCCTGGGATTGCAACTACCACTATTACTGTACATAGGGATTTGTAGCAGCTCTTCCTCATTAATTTATTCTACATATAACACCTTAACGTTCCTTTGTATGCCTACTGATATTGCTTTGTAATATCTCTGGACAAGCCTTTGATTTGGTCATATCTCCAGTTGGCTGCAATCATATATACTAGGGGTGGAAGTCTCTGGTCATGCTTTGATCACTTCAGGCTCTGAAATCCCTAAACCTCTTTCTTATATGAAGATTACCGGGTTCTGATACTATAACCACTGACCATCATCTGATCTGTCATCGAGTATATGAACATTTGAACTGCATTAATTCTTCCAAGTTTCTTTTGATCAATTATTGAGGACACATAACAGTGTGCCCAGTCTATCTTTAATCATCAACAGTGTGCTCAGTCTATCTTTAATCATCAACAGTGTGCTCAAGTTTATCTTTAATCATCACTGTCCAGAAGTTAAGAAGACAATCAATAATGGGGATTCTCCTAAACAGAGTAAAATCACATGCTGTTAACGAGGATAAACTGCAAAAGACAAACTAAAATACAATCTGAAAGATATCTCTGTACCACAAGTGATAAGAAAAAGTGACTGACCAGAATGTGAGGCATGCTGTGTTGTAGATAAGGAAGGGTTCAGAGTACATAACAGCTGCATCCTCTGTGGCGTGAGGTGGTCCCGTCTTCAAAGCCAAAAATTTACCAGAGTCTGCAATGAAGTTTTATTTAAGCATACTCTTTTAGCCAGGTGCCATACCCATTTTACTCTATCTTGGACTAAAACTGCCATCTCTCCATACTGAATGCTGAGTTGTAAGAACAGATCAGTACTAGATATGCTATTAATCATGAAGAAATGCTGTAAATAGGATGTTGAACCATAGTATTGTCTCTTTTGACCACAGAGTTATGTGAAATAAGCTGCAAAAGGACAAAAATCAATAACATAAGTGATGAGAACCCACACTCCCACAGTCCTCTGACTCACCACTCGTATGATCATGCAGATTGCCCACATCGCTGACCACCTCCCACTGTGCCGGATACTCAGCATCCGACACCCAGAGACACAAACCCGAGTCGAAGGTGCATGACACGGGTTCAGGGCAGGCTCTGGGCGACACACTGATGTCATCTAGCGCTATGATTCCCCACGTATCTTTGCCGGTCTTTGCCTCGAACACCACCTGATAATTTTGTCTGTATTATACTCTCTTCACCTAAACTTAGGCTATAATTGCCATCATTCCATCTTCGGTACTGAGTTATGACAAAAGACTTACACTAGAATATGATGTTGGTCATGAAGAAGCAGCATGAAAAGAATGTAGAGCCATAGCATTATTTTATTTTCTGACACTAAGGTATGGTACAAGAAATTATCCAAAAGGAACAAAAATCTGGGCCAAAGTAAGGCAAAAAGGGTATACTGTGATTACTTCAAGCTTTTTATTTTTTTACTGAAGGACACAAACCAAGAGTGAGACATGTGGAAATGTGTTACCTGAGATGAGCATGTGGAGCTGTGTACAGAGGCAGACAAATATGGAAGGGAGGGGGAAGGTAAGCTGAAAGGGCAGTCTGATGCCAAATGACAAGGTCACATGGAGGCAGAAATGGCAACAACAATGTATCAAAACAATCATCCATCGAAAGAACAATCTCAAGAAAATAAGCCTCAAAAATAGAAAGGCTCTGAGATAATAAAGGGAAAGAATATAGAAAACAGGTAACAGTACTAACGGTGAAATCAGCCGAACTATTCCCCAGCAATGTGGAGTAGGAGGCGCCCCACCACCGAGTGAGGAAGCTCTGGTGTAGTGTCCAAATGTCTGCACTGGGAATGTCTCCCTGGATGGCATATACCTGTAGCACAGTCACAATAGAGAAAGAGTAGTGTAAAAAAAAAAATAAAAGATGTAGGGATGAAGATGGAGGAGGAGGAGGAGGAGAAGGGGACAGCACTGTGAGGGGTATGGCAGAGGATGGTGAGGAGTAGGGTAAGGGGTTGGTGAAGTATGGTGAGAATGAAGGGGGGTTGGTAAAGTATGGTGAGGGTGAGAAGGGGGTTATCAAAGGTTGTGGAGAGGAATGGTGAAGTATGGTGAGGATAAGGGAAGGTTGTGAGGGGTTGTGGAGAGGGTTGGTAAAGTATGATGAGGGTGAGAGAGGGTTTGTGAGAGGTTTGGTGGGTGGGAGGGATGCTGAACTGGAGTGGGAATATTCCCCTGAACACCATACACCTAAACCACAATCACAGTTGAAAGAATATTAATGTTAATATTTCTGCAGTATAGTATAGTATTGTATTTAACTGACACACAGGATTATTACACAGCTGTTCAGGGTTTTGCATTAGATACCAACTTACCTGGATATAGGCTTACAAATCTGTTACTTGTGTGTGCTTTTTCTTATGTTAAAACATTCTATATAATTTCTAAATATATAAGTAAATTCAGTTGTTATTATAGCCAAAAGCTCATCTGGATGTGAACCCAGTGGACTGCAGACTGGAGTTGCCCTTTTCCAGTAATCCACCATCCCCCTTTTGGGAGACATTTGAATAACCAGGCAACAAATCCACCTACTGTACTTATATCAGTGCCACTGCAAGGAGTCCCGCTTCAGCACCTAATAAACTGTGCCGCATAATTATATAGATCAATAATTGTTCCCTGGTGCTGGAGGGACACCTTCATATGATGGCATTAATACAACCAGTCAGCTTCTCAGTTCAGGTACAAAAATTTCCCTTAACTCCCTCTCTGTTTCCTTGAAAAGAATCTGGTGGACTGCAGGAGGAGGGTAACTTCAGCCTGTAGTCCAGTGGGTTCATATTCAATTGAGCTGGGGTTGCAACTACTATTACTCTGCTACTACTCTACTAGTATGACAACAACAAGATGGCGGCAACTACCGTACTATAACCACTAAGTAAAGATATCAGATAAACTAAAGATAACTCACTGAGAGAGTAGCCACATCACTGCCCTCCATAAAGAACCAGAATGTGGCACACACAGTGGAGTCTTCTGGCATCATATTTGGGGTGACTAGATGTGCTATTTTGCCATCACCCACTGATGATACATCAATGAACATAGAGTGACCTGTACAGATGGAAATATATTGTCATGTTCAGTTAAAAAGATCATACTGACATAGAGTGACAAGCAGATAGTTAAAAACACATGCAAAGCTAGAATGACCTGCAGAGATTGAATATATTTTTTACTCATGATTAAAAGATCATACAGACATAGGGTTACCTGCAGATGACTAATTGCACTGCTTAATCATGCAAAAAAGCTTATACAAATATGGAACAACCTGCAGATAAAGAGTTATATTGTTCAATCATCATCATCATCATCACCATTATTATCAACATCACCATCATCATCACCAACATCATATCATCTCTTTTTCCAACATATATGCTGAATGAGGTAAGCTCCAGAAAAAGAAAAATGACAGTACAAGAACTAATCACCTATAACCCAATGAAATGGGCCACACACTCATTCACTCAACATCCAAGCCCATCAACCATGCTAACAGAAGAGTAGGCCAAGACAGACTATCAGAACTTTAAGCGAAGTATACATCGATACAAGAACATTCTACACGTTATAATTGGTATCTTGATAAAACATTTAATTACAGTACTGTGATGAGATAAAACAGCCAATTTCCACCCAACCTACACAAAAACGATGTACTGTATCCAATATTATGTTCAGCAGCAACTACATAAGGATATTATTGCCACGGTAAATGCATCAGTATTCCCAAGCCTTATGATGAATATTAGATTTCATTCCTTCATTTTAAAAAGTCTTCCCTAACCCAAGTAAAATAATCTTAGGTCAGCAAGATGAGAATAAAAAAGAAATCACTATACTGAAGAGGATAAGTAAATTTTCATATACAGGGTAGCCTACTCTGTGGCATTTGTCAGAACTCAGGAGGTTATTGTACGGGTAATTTTGAATAAAAAATCCTGCATCAACATGGGTTCAATTCTCAGCCATGGCAAAGCTACAATTACAATGATCTTATAGGTAAATTATGAAGTAAACCATTCTCAAGCACCAGGGAACAGTACCGCTGTAATGGCTGACAACTGGACCAGAGGACATTGCATTTTTTTACTAAATTCTACCTTCAGAATAACCTCCTTAAGTTTTTGAAAAAATTGCAGGATGCCCTGTACAGTATATGTTAACAAAATGCCTGATATACCTGACATTATATAAAGGACTAAGAGATGCTTTACAGATATAATGACTATACTTTGTCCAGCTTAACTTAGCAGAGATTATCATTATTTTTTGGCTTATTTCCTGTAGTGCAATGACAACAGACAGTTCTAAAGCTCTACACTCCTTCCACAGCAGTTTTTCATGGCTAACACCAAATTCTATTGTTCATCCACTGCTACAACTCAGCATTCACAGACAGAGGGCAATTTTAGGCCAAGTGAAAGTGGACAGAATATAGTATAATATCCTAATGCTAATCTCTTGTTATAGCACAGCAGTCAGTATGGTGATACAATAATTTTTTGCCAAGATAAAGGGAAAGAAGTATAGATGCCAGACAGGTGGCATATTTATGATATAGTGTACCAAGAAGTGAATGACCCAGTTTCATCAGATGAAAAAACAAGTTGGCTGTAGTGTACTGACCATACATTGAGCCAAGTGTGTGATCCAGTGGAGGAACCCCAGTGCCCCAGGTCCATGCTGTTGTGTCCTCAGAGGAAGAAGTATGGAACCCACACCCTTCAGGTGTCTCAAAGTCACAGAACAGTGACCCTCCCACAACACCTGACACAGAAAAACCATAATACTGTATCATCATCATCCTCATTATTATTATTACCATCATCATCATCATTACTGTCTTCATCACCATCACCATCACTCCACACCTGTGATGTCACAAACACCATATCATCATCATTATAATCATCACTCAAACCTCTTTTCCCACCTAAGAATGGAATGAAATAGGACCAGGAGTGCAAGAAAAAACTGACAGGAGAACCAGCAGTCCCGTTAAATGGGCCACACTCATTCACTCACCATTCAAGCCTTCAGAATCCTGCCTCCAATTCACAGGCATAAATATTTACTGGTATTTATGAAGCTGATCTGCCAGTTCCCCAACTTTACCAAACTTAAGAAATTTATTTATTATATTTTTTTAACATTTTATTCTATTTAAAATCTATTCCAAAAGTTCCCCCAAATCTTCATCAGCATACGTAGAACTCTAATTGAACAAAGGAAAAAAAAAGTTCTAGCTTCATTAATGACAGACATACAGCTAACAGAAGATTACTGCATTTAGAAGGCTATTTTTGGCACCTGGGTCTCTTATACTGCTTGAGAGGGATGCCTCCAAATGGTGACTGATTTGACTGGTTGATGGAGCCACCAGGTTTTACAAATATCCCTCAACTTCCTCCCTATACCCCAAAGGAGGATGGAGTGTGGGAAAAGGCAATCTTCAGCCTGCCGTCCACTGGGTCTATGGCCCAACAGTCTTCACCTTAAACTTGGACCAGATTTTCATTTTTCTTGCAGCTTATTTCACACAGTTCAGTGGCAGAAAAACAATGCTATGGCTCTACATCCTTTCTAAAACAGTTCTTTGTACCTATCACCATATTTTATTATTAATCTATAAGTAACTAAAAAGCACTCTGAGAGTGCATACCTCCGCCAAGCCATTGCCATTAAAAAGATCTGGATCCGGATCCATGGATATAGGATCCAGTTCTGGATCTGTGGATGTAGGTTCTGGATCTGGATCTAAATCTGCCCCTAAATTTAATTATTTCTTCCTTGGCCCATGGCCCACCCTTCCACAAAATTTCCACTTTTTGAGTAACCCTGCTAACAGATCCGTGGATATAAGATCCGGATCTGAATCTGGATCCGCCCCCAAATTTAATCAATTCTTTCTTGGTCCACGGCCCTCCTTTGCACAAAATTTCATTGAAGTTCATTAAGAACTTTTGGAGATATAGTGCGGGATACTCCGGATCCAGATCCGCCCCAAACTTTAAACATTTCTTCCTTGGCCCATGGCCCATCCTGCTACAAAATTTTATCAAAATCCACTCATAACTTTCTGAGTAATTCTGCTAATGGACAGACAGACAAACAAACAAACAAACCAATGGCAAAAATACAACCTCCTTGGCGGAGGTAAAAAATCATTCAAGTTGGAGAAATGGCAATTTAAGGTCAAGTCAAAGTAAACTGAGTATAATGCTACCTGTACTGCAGCCTACCTTCTGAGCACGGCTGGTCAGTCATAAGGATATAGTTGAATGCCATTTTTCCCGTCCACTCCTTGGTGACATCTGCCCTGATGGACAGTCTACGGATGTTCTTACTGGTTACCTCCATGTTGGTTGTTCGCCAAGAGCCTTCCGAGCCAACATTAATACTCATCAGGAAGTCCAGATCAAGCCCGTCTTTGCTGTAATTTGAGGCTCTGATCTTAAATACTGTCTCTGGTAATGCCAGGGACAAAAGCTACATTAATACGATATATCCCCAATTTAACACACTCCGATTTAACAGACTACCAATTTAGCACATAAAAACTTGTCCATTATCACTGCCCAGTACTGTACAACCAAAATATGAATAAATTCCATTAATATGTGTGCATTATTGTAATTTCTTTAATTTTGTTAGTTATGTAAATATATATTTCAATGAGATTTTTTTTAATTTAGAAGAGGTTATCCCATTATTTGCCATTATCCCAAATGCAGTTTAGCGACAAAATTTGTAAAACAGGGTCCAGAGTACCTGTAACTGGGATCCTCAGTTTAGTGCAAGATTCAGTTTAGCATATATATAGGGTAGTGCATAATTCAGTACATTAACTCAAGGATAAACTGCACATTACCTCTTCTACTTCTCACCTCCCTGCACTGCCTGAGAGATGCTAGGTATGTTTCCCTACCCACAGATGACTTGCTTTGATCTGATACGTAAGGGAGGAATGCAATGGATATGATCTAACTGTGATATACTAGCAGTTGAGGAACAGATATGCTTTTGCCCCAAACTATACAAATCAAAACCAATTACCTACTGCCAGACAAATTTTTTTTTTTTTTAGCTAAGTGAGTTCTAGCAGCTTAAGCTACAGTATATAATTTTTTTTTCATATGAGTGAGTGTCAGGAGCCTAAGAAAAGCTAATATTTTTTCTAAGTGAGCCCCTACGTACTGTTAATATTTTCTAGATAAGTGAGTCCTAGGAGATTAAGAACTTCAAATATTTTTTCTAGATAAGTGAGTTGTTGAAGCCTGAGAGTTGTTAATTTACCCAAACATATGGCTTTACTTTTGGGTGATGACTGAAAAGTGTGCTTCGGATTCCGTCTCAAGGAACCAGGTCACAGTGAGGCAGGATGTCCCCGTCACAGTGAAGTAGGAGCTGACCATCTCGGCCTGGATGTACCCCAGTTCATCACCTCCCAACACCTCCAGCCTCATCTCATGTTCGGTATCTGTTTGGATACAAAATATGGACTAGTTCTAAACCTACAAATGATGCCATACTGGTGGGGTTGGCCATGGTATAACTGGTGCTTTCTATTGACTAGAAGCTAAACCAAGTGCCAACACCAGCTAGTTACTTCTGAAAAGTTACTGGATAATTTGAGATGTGTAATAAGATCTGTAACAATATGAGAGCCCCAGCTTGGACTCTGATTCTATGTACAGTCACTCAGAAGAGGGATAATTGAGTAATTGTACTTGTGGTTGAATGATTTCTGTCTAAGAGTGACGATTGTGTGGCTAGTTACCAAGCCCACATTTTACTCACATTGTAGTACCTTCAAGGGTCACTGGTAGCCACCCATCTACTACCGAAGGAATGGTTTTACAGCCCAATTCTTAAAACTTTGAATCAGATATTGAACTTTACCACAGTTAGTTTGTTTTCACCTATAGAAGATCCCTAACCCCTCCCAGCTCAAACGATGGCCAAGTGTAGTTAGAAATGAGGGTCACTTTGACAAGTAACTGGGGACACTCATTCCCTCCTCATAACTAAAGCTCATCGAGTTCCATGCAATCATGACTTAGTATTCATGTTCTGAGAGTGGCCTAGTTCCATCAGATGAAAATAAACCAACTATAGTTTATTCTTGTAACCTCCACTAAACTAAACAATATAAATCCATTATTTCAAAATTTACAAATAACTTACTCACATATGAGTATTCATTTCTTTTCTCATCAGGTTACAAAAATGATTACATTTATAGATCTAAGTGAGAGGATAAGACAGAGGACTAGTGTGAGAAAGATTATACAGTATTCTTTTCCCTTTAACTTGGCCTACACTTGCCATCTCTCATACTGAATGCTGTGTTGTGACATTCTATTAGCACTAGAACATGTTGCTAGTCATGAATATGTGCTACAGCAGGGAAGTAAAACCATAGTAATGTCATTTTTTCCCACTAAGCTATGTGAAACAAGCCGCAGAAGGACGAACATCTGAGCCACATTAAAGGGAAAACAGCACAGTGACAAGATCAGGGAGGCTGAAGAGAGGTAGTATAGACATGTAGTATGGAGAATGGAGACAGAAGCCATCAGGAAAGATGGCTGGAGGGAGATAAAGAGGAAGGTAGAGGCTGAGTGAATGGTTGTAGTGGAGAGAAAGAGCAGATCAAGAGGAATGCAGAGGTTGAGGCAGAGGGATGGAGTGGAAAATAAAAGGAGATCAAGTGGAAGGCTGAGGTTGAGGCTGAGGGATGGAATGGAGATTAAGAGGAGATCAAGAGGAAAGCAGAAGCTGAGGTGGAGGAATGGAGCAGAGAGAGACATGAGGAACAGACACCTGATGGAGGAGCAGGTGGACAGAGAGATGAAACAACTTATCAAGGCAGGTGACCCTTATTATCAGGAGAACAGCAGAGAAGATTCTCAGATCAAATGTACAAGTAAGCATTTTTGTGTACAAGACTCACCATCATATGTCCACTGGCAGTGCTCATTCTCAACATTCTGCCAGCTACATGGTCCATCTGTGAAGTTACATGACACTGTCTGTGCCACAAAGAACACAATTATATGAATATACTTCTCTACAGCAAAATAACATTTAATTATCAAAACTGAGGACTTTTTTTTTTCATTAATCCTACACCTACCACAGTATATAAATGGGTCACTCACTGTTCTTGTTAACAGAATGCGAAGAAGCTTTATTTCTTACAGCAGTACTGTAAGGGACTGATAAAATGTGCACTATGGTTATACAGTACAGTACTGTACATACTATTAAGTGAGTGATCTGACTAACCATTAGAGATAAATTTTGGAGTGAGCACAAAATTTGGAAGTGTCTGTTTTGCAAAACATACTTTCTTGAAACACATGAAAACAAGGATACAGTACTCTAAATATAGTACAGTATATGGCACTGCATATCCACACAATTTTTCATGCCGACAAAAAACTTTACTAACTTGTGGACCAGGAAGTGGGGTGGTGGGTGGGGGTGTGGTAGCAGTGTTGACAGGCAGTGTTGGGCAGTCATTTGAGTAGACTGTGAAGTTGAAGTCATCGATGGCTATGATGGCAAATTCAGAACCACGCATTCCACCGATGAAGACCTGTTGATTTACCAATACCCTTGTGGTAATGAGGACTGATGCTGGAGAGAGACTGACTTGGAGAGTTTATGAGTGAGGTGGAGGGGGGGCAGAGAAGGAAGAATTGAAATGGAGGAATGAGGTGGAGAGGTATATGGGTGAGGAGGTGTGGGTTGGCAATTTGGCAACTGACAGCAAAGGACACAATGGCATGGAGGTGAATTGTTTGTGACCACCCCTTCCAGGATCAAGGCATCTGGCTATACAGCAGACTGACAGAGTGATAGCTTGAGGGAATTAAGCCGGAGAAAGCTAGTGAAATTCTGGTACAGTCCATCTTTACTTAAACTGTAGGATGTGTGTTGGCAAAATGCTACTGCAAGTGAAATACCTTTGAATGAGATGTGGTACTGATTTACGACTGAAAGATTAAAGACAAACCTCATTTCTGACTTTCAACCCAGAGGTGTTGGTTCATCAGTAACTTAATAAAATGTATTAATTTTATGCCAAACAGTCTTAAATAAGGAATAACTGATCATCCTTGTTTTTTTCAAGTAAGCTTTAATAGTTCATGTACTATATGAAGAACTAAAGTCATTTAACTGTAATACATAAAACAAATCCTATAATCCATTAATCACTCATGAAACAACAATCAGAAGGACATACAACAAAAAGATTCTAAATTCTGTCAAAAGTTCTGGCCATATCTAATGTACTTTCAGAAGTAAGGAAGCCATCAATTCAGAGCACTGTACTGTATATGACTTGGGATGACCTGCATCCAAAAAGTGAATTAGCCTTGATGTAAAATTATCCCTCAGTCTCAGTCCTGAGTGTGTTAGCCAATCAGCCTAAGTTGTGAGACATTATTAAGTCTCCTTGGTTACTAGTCAAATTTATCCTCCAATCTTACTACACCTGGCCATAAAGTAAGCCGAGAGGACTGAGGGTCTCTGTCCAAGTAAATGCACTACTGCATAATCAAAGTACCTGGTATGACTTGGATCCAAAAAGTGATTCTGCACTGATGTGAACTTGTCCCTCAATCCAGTAGTTGTTATCTTCAGAGCCCGTCTGCCGCCACACCTCATGCTTACCCGAACCTTCTGGTTGCACTTCCACCCACAGAGCATCTTCAGCTGATTTCTGAAAAAAAGGAAATAATAATAATAATACTCTAATAACAATCAAAACACCAACAACAATAACCATAATCATTCGTCAACATCTGGTATCGTCATCATTAACATCATCATCATCAACATCAGCATCCTAACCTTTTTTCCCACCTGAGAGTAAGGTTGAATTCTGAACAAGAAAAAGAAAAACAATAAAAAAATGAAAAAAGTGTACACCCACCAAAAGATAAAACCAAAAGTGGAAGCAGAGGTTACTGTGTTGCTCTGGAGTGAAAAACTGACTTTCTAACAATGCCAGGCCCGTTTTGGTGAAGGTGGTATCAGCAAACAGGAACATCCCTGGAACAAATACGGAAGTTTGTGATTTCAGTGTTATGTTCATCTATCTATCCATCCATCCATAGTTAATTTTGCTACAGTATATGGTATTAAAAAGCCAGTACTGTATTATATTCTCCCATGTAGGCTAATCAATATAACATATAATTTAAGATGTGAAGAATTATCATAAACACCCATGAACTGTCTTCCTGTCAAACTAATCTTACAATTTTATATGCTAATTACATAATACATTATACTTATTTTCCCTTAACTTGGCCTGAAATTGCTATCTCTCCATCTTGAATGCTGTGATGTAACAGAAAATTAACACTAAAATATGATGCTAGTCATGAAGAATCACTACAGAAAGGATTTAGAGCTGTAATATTGCCTTGTTCCACCATCGGGCAACAAAAAATTAACTACAAAAGGAGCTGCAGTACTGTCTTGTTCTGTCACCGAACTACATGAAATAAGCTGCAAAAGGACAAAAGCATGGACCAAGTTGAGGTAAAAAAAAATATATATATATACTCACCCTCAGAGTCTCCACTGTGGTCAGTAGTGGGTGCATCAGCATCCAGTATACTCTCACCAGAGCCCAGTATCCAGTCAGACTCATCAGTTCGGTTATCCCCAGCCACGACATTCTGCCACCCACACATCTCACTGTTGAACTCACATGTTCCTGAGATAAAAAGGTGGCAATTGCAATTTTCCCTGATATGACAAATATCCCTAACCCCTTTCAGCTCAGTTGATGGCTAAATGTAGTCAGACTGGAGGATGGATTTGATTAGTACTGTAATCATGAAGACTCATTCCAACCTCATAACTTCAGCTCACCAAATTTCATGCAATCATGACTTAGTATTCAAGGTAAGAAGGTGGTTCAATTCCATCAGGTGAAAACAAACCTGCTTCAGTATATACTGTAGGTACCTATATATTGGAGTATAACTGTAAGACAGTACATATTTTTTCCTGATGCTACTTAAGTCAACAGCTAATGTAGTGAAATTATGTTTTTCAAGTACCCTACCTAGAGTATCACAGGGCTGGGTAGAGATGGCAAAGTCGTCAACAGCCATAAATCCATGATCATCTCTTGCACCCTGCCAGGCCTCCCACACCACTGCATACTGTAATCCCCCATCACCAGGCACAGGAACAGATGCTGAGAGCCAGGTGTCAACAGTGCTGGCTGAGAATGAAAGGGTACAGATAAGGCATACACTGCATTATATACTGATGAATACAGGGTGGTCCATGTATAATGTTCCTCTTCCATTCCACCAGGTGATTTCTCATGTGATGTAGGGACAGCTCAGTAGTATCAATATCTACATCAATTATTTTATATCCTGCTCCCACTGTCATACCACACCAGCAGACAGAGCCATCCCCACACTAGGTACACCTAAGTGAGTTTCTAGTGGAGCTCTATTTATGGGCCACCCTGCATAATATAATCATCATCATCCTCACCATACTGACCTTCTTCCCCTATCAAAGAATGGGTGAGGTAGGATCCAGAGATATGAAGAGCTAGTGTACAAAAGTGGGAGAACTATCAACAACAAGCCCAATGAACTGAGCCACACAATCATTCACAAAATATTCAAGTCAGGGGAATCCTGACCCCACCTCACAGACCTAACCATCTGTATATATGTGGTATTTTATTCATAGGTGTCCTCCACATACACCTACCAGATGGTCAATCCTTAAAGACCAGGGTTAAAAGAATGAAGTGCCAAACAATTTTCATGTGTTCCAGTCTCATTAACTTCTATACAGTACCCTGGTCTCATTAATTTCCAGACAGTACCTTACTTGCTCCCACAGACATTTACTAACAGTCTACCTACCTATCTATCTGTCTATCTTGCTATTGCCAGGTGCATCTACTAAAAGGGTGACAAAAAAAAAAAAATCCTCCACATTGCCCTTTCTTGCCATTCTGGTGCCCTCCCTCCAACTCACATCTTTCTCTCATAGAATTCTCCACTCCATTCCTCCATATCATGATCAATCTCCCCCTCCTCCTCACTCACATACACTCTTCTAGCCAGTCTCTCATTATTCATCCTCTCCACATGGCCAAATCATCTCAAAATATTTCTCTTAACATCCTCAATAAACATCCACATCAAGATCACAACACTTATTTACTTCTTATAAAAAAATATATATATATACCTTTTTCCTGCCAACGATGCTGTCCAATATCACCGGAGATGTTCAGGTACAACTTGAGTCTATCCTTGGTGGAGGAGCCGGCATGGACATACCAGAATGTCAAACAGACTGGGGTGTTCTCAGGCTGTGACACCTCAGAGGACGAGAGCTGACCCACAACACCCTCATGATCGGAGGGTACGAGGGCTGCCTCCATGTAGTGACCTGCCAATATAAATACACCATCAATATACTACATCGGTATCGTTGTCATCATCTTCATCATCATCATCATCAGACTCACAACACCTTCATAATCCAATGATGTAAGAACTGTCTCCATGTACTGTAGTGACCTGAATAAGATATATTGTACAAGCATAATGGGAATTAATACTGTATACTGTCAATATCAGTATACTGTACATTATCACCCTCCTCCTCCTCCTCACCGCTGTTATAACATTCACAACAAAATACCCTCATGATCAGATGGTCCAAGCTCTGTCTCCATGTAATAACCTGGCAATATGATGTCAATAAAATGACTCATTTTAATTTGACAAATACAGTACAGTATTACAACTTCACTCAAATACTGCATAAAGTAAACCAAAGAGAGGCCATCTGGTGAAAAAGGCTGATCCATGTAACCATCAAACATTGCCTTTTAAAGTGAATGAAAGAAAGAATGAGCCAATTATACTGCTTCTACGCTAACTTAGCCTAAAATTACCATCTTTCCATCCTTAAATCTGAACTGCATTAATAGATTAACACTTGAATATGGTGCTAGTCATGAAGAAGTGCTATGGAAAGGATGTTGAGCCACAGCAGTCTCATTCTGCCACTGAGCTGCGTGAAATGAGCAGCAAAAGCACGAAAATCTAGGCCAAGTTAGCGTAAAAACAGTATAGCAAAATACTCAATGGCACTGTATATTATCTTACAATCTCAGTGATGCAAAACTATCAAAATTCATGGATGCGAAATCCTGAAAAGCACGATTATACGATACAGTCATACCCCGTCACACGATCCCACTTTATGCAATATCCCGCCTTAGCATTGTAAAAAAATTAAAACATTTCTCTGCCCATCAATGGCCAGTCCCCAGTTATCCGATATGATTTTATCCTATGGGCTTTACTTTTTTACCGATTTTGATGATATTTTAGACTCAACTTTTGTGTTTAGGTTGATTTATAAACTGTTTTTAGACTTAGATTTATGTGCTTCAGTCATATGTGGGGTGAACACTGTCATTTTGGGGTACAGTTTACCAAGTCTGACTTTTTCCAGACTCATTTTTAATGATTTTCAGATGTAATTTTTGGGTTTATGAGTTGTAAATTGCTTTTAGGCTTAGTTTAGCTTGTTTTAAAGCTATTTGGGGGTTTAGGTGAGCTAGAAACTTGTTTTTGGAGTCATTTGGGTGGGCCTGGAAATTGGTTGGAGGGGAGATCCCAAGGCTCCCAAACACATCTCAATACTGTTTATGCTGTAAAGTCCCCGTTTAACGATATCTGGACTCAACAACGGGGTTTCCTAAATGCATCTCATTATTATAATGAGGATGGCCTGTACTCTTTCCTGTAACTGCCATCTCTCCATCCTGAAAGCGGAGTTGTAATAACAGATTAACATTACAAAATGATGCAAGTAATAAAGAAGTGTTAGGGAGAAAATGTAGGTGTGGTCTTATTCTGCCACTGAGCTATGTGAAACAGGCTGTAATAGAATAAAAATCTGGTCCAAGTTAAGGTGAAAAGAGCAAAGTCTAAAGTCATCTGGTAGAAAGGAAAAATTAAGTCCTCACCAAATCCTGTCTGGTAGGTGTGGTCAGTGGAGACGTGGAGGGTGGCATTGCTGTCATCCTGAAGCGGAAACACTCTCTTCCAGTCGCTAAGCCCAGGCTGTGTCCAAAACCCGCAAACGTCACCCTCCTCAAAGTCACAGCCTGAGAAAGGAAATATGCAATTTATCAAAAGATACTTAGATTTTAATGCTGTTGTGCACAAGCCAAGATTAAAATACAGTAATACTGTAATGCTGGAGTACAGGGGGGGCACAACCTATGGACCATCCAACACACGTAGTATAATATATGAACAAACCTACAGGAGATAAAGGCTCCTTACATGAATGCATTTCTCAGCAGTACTGCCAGGAGGGTTGATTCATGAGGTGTGACTATATGACACCTAAGAGGCAAAGGGGGCTCAGTATGTGGTCGAACACTAGCTACTAATCCCACAGTGCTCCCTTCAGAGTGTATGGGCCCAAGGCATGGTCCAGAACATTTAAGGGTAGGAGACTGACCCATTCCTCTAGTAGTATTTTACATGCTAGAAAAATTTCAAGCTACCTCTTTGATTTGAACTGTGGCATGTTAGCCCCAGTGCATTCCATCCTGAGAGCTTTACCAGCTGCCCCACCATATATAAGAGGAAATGGTTACTTGTGTTTATGCCTTACTTACCAGTGCTGCCAGGGAAGCTTGTAGGAGAGATGTTGCTACAGTAGTCACTCAGGACTATTATGTCATCAATACCTAGGATGCCCTCAGGGTTATCACCTATCAGAGCAACAAAGGAAATCTGCATGGAAAGAAATTTAGTACATTAGATCTATCTGGCATGTCTATGTTGTTGTGGCCCTAGGATCATCTGGACATGAGCCCAGTGGACTGCAGACTAAAGCTGCTACCATTTCTGTTATCAATCGTCCTCTTCTCAAGAGATAAGGAGAAAGTTAAGGGATGTTTGTATGACTTGGCAACAGTTATTTTGGTTCCACTGTATGACAACATCCCTCTCCAGTACCAACTGTATGTGAAGTGCATAAATACCTGGTAAAGTGCCTCCAAAACATGCACACTTGGTTTTATCTATGGGGTAGAGCCAGGATTCCAGGAGGTTGTATGATGTGTAAATGAGGACTGTATCATTAAACAAAGAGTGAAAGGTGTGGAAATGCTCCCAATTTTTCATCATAATTTCTAAAGTAGCTTATGTGATAATGATGGAATGTGACATTTCTGCATCCTTACTGACTACATTCTGCAATGTGAGTTGCAGTGTCATCTCTCTTATCAATCACAGGTGTTCCACAGATGATTAAACAGTAAGTTTTAAACACTTAATAATACAGCCATCAGTGCAACATTATGAACGTGTGCAGGAAAGTTTTGCCATTACTGATACTATAAAGCAGTGTCCAGTTACTGAGATGCTGGAGATAGATGCCTACATGTGGTGGCACTGATATATCTAAGCAACTCAAATGCTTGCAAATACAAATGTCCATAAACTATTTCCCTATCCCCCAAAAGGAAGATGGTGAACTGCAGAAGGACAACTTTAGTCTCCAGTGCTCTAAGTTCATGTTTCAGATGAGCCTGGGGCCACAACAACAGCTACTGAATAGGACAGGAAAGAATGTGCTCAAGATCAATATTATTTGAGAGCTGAATAATACCACACTCACAACAATGGGTAAATGAAGCTTGCAGCTAACTCTGCTATATGAAGGGTCGCTCTTGAACTTAATATGAAAACTTCTTTTAAAAGTGACACCTTCGTGCAATGATACCAATATTACTGAGACACCACTGCCTGGCTAGACAAACATCCCTCATCTCCCTCACTATCCCCCCCACCCCCCCACCAGGAGGATGGTGGACTACAGGAGAAGGTCAACTTCAGCCCACAGTCCATGGGTTTAAAGACAGCCCTATATATAAACACATCTCATTATTTTCAGATTAGCTGACAGTACAGTACTCTAATACTGAACAATAAATAATTTTGTATTCAGTAACTGATTCTGTCATTCCCACATTCACACAAAGACATCTCTACACTATGTATCTTTCTTTTATCAGTTTAGCAGATAGTACTACAATACAATAATTAATTTTGCAATCAGTACAGGCCAACCTTGTTATCTGACTAGGTTACAGTCCTGGATAATGGATCATACAACAATCACTCATACATCAAATGCAGGATTTGCTGCAATTGTATAAATGAAATTGATGAATGTATATAAAACAAAATGGTGCTTTGTAGAGGGGTCATAGCAACTGTATAAGTAAAAAGGAGGTTGCTAAAATGTTAAGATCCTATAAGCAAACGATTGAATAACCATCAATCATATAGCAAGGTTGGGCTGTAACTGATTCTGCCATTACTTCAGCTGAACCATTGAGGGGAATGTCCACTGCTGCATCCACCCACACAAAGCCGGTTGGTTCCTTACGATTCCACAGCTCTTCATCTTCCCCTTGTCCACTGTCCAACCTGCAATTTAAAAGTAATGAATAGGTTGTCTATCTATCTCTCTATCTACCTAAGTATATATCCATCCATCCATCTATTTATACATATATCCAACTACAGTCTAACAATCATCTTTCTGTCTGTCTGTATATCTATCCATCTATCTATCTGGTGCCAAATTCTTTGATTCTGGCAGGAGTGACCACAAATGAACTGCACCCATGTTATTCTGACACCTACCATCAGGCTGCCCCCTCTCCTACTCACACACCCCACACTCATAAGCCTCTCCACCTGTCCTTTATTGTAGCGTCAGGAGAATAGGGGTCCTGGGCTAGACTACTCATTTTCCAGGGCACTCTGGTGCTGTAGCAGGGTGCCTTAACGTTGCAGCACCTGTATGACCAGAAAGTGGATCTCCCCTATTACACAAGTGTCTCAAACCCCTCCCTATCCCCTGAAAGGAGGATGCTGAACTGAAGGAATTGGGAAACTTGTCTGCAGTCCACCGGGTAGACGTCTTGATGAGCCTCGGATTTTAATTATTAACAAGGCACTAGGCTACTATTTCAAGAACACTTATCTTTACCTTGGCTTCTCGCAAAATCACATGAATCCACAAAGTTCGATGACGTATTTTTCATTCATCAAGTTCTCGTCACGTGTACTCACTAACATTTATGTTCGCCCACTACGAGTTGTTTACAAACAAAATCCGTGCCATTCATGGCGTGGCAGTGTTGCAGATCATATTTCACCCTCCGTTAGATTGTAGCAAAAACAAGACAGACTATTGCTAAGCTTCACTAAGTTATTCATATAGTATAAACAATAGATTTGAACTTAAATGAAGTAAAAATTATATCTCCGGTGTACGGAATATTAAAACATCCTCCACTAAATAAATTAATAAAAGCTATAGTTTGCGAGAAACTATCACATCGTGGAACGCTGATTCATTCAAGGTTTGCGGCTGGGTGGGCAAAACCAAGGATGAGACAGGTATGCTCCTACCTATTAAAAAAAAAAACTGAGCAAACAAATTAAAGGTAAACATATGTAATACTGAGGTTTAAAGATATTCAATAAGACAGGTGAGGCGCCCATCATCCACCCACCCACTTTATGTTGTATTTTCCTGTTATTATGTGCCATAGGGTGAATAGCATATGTGAATATAATGAAAAGTACAAGTACTGTACGTCATCATATTTAAGGAGTATGAGGTGGAAGAGTTCAGCATCATCATCATCAAGACCACTTTTCCCACGATGAGGTGAGGTAGGGTTTGGAGAGCAAGAAAAATCCTAATAGGAAAACTAGTTCAGATCTCCTCTCTTTCATTTCAGTTACTGTTCAGCCCCTTGGTTTCAACATTAAAAAAAAAAGGAATTAAAAAACTTACGTGACAACAACAGAAAGGTGGCCTCTGTTTGCAGCCTGAACCATGTACCAGAATGTGAGGCAGGCTGGGTGCTGCTGAGACGGTAGGGAAGGCAGGGTGGCCCATGCATAGCTCTGAGGTGGACCCATTGCAGTGAGACTGTATATGTCTGGAAGAAGAAAAAAAAGTGGAAGTAGAAGAAGAAAGAAGAAAAAGAATAAGGATACGGGGTTTGCCAAAATGCAAAGAGAATGATGGCTAAACAGGGTGGTCTAAATATAGCACTAATCAAATCTGCTACGCTGCTTGGTCGACCCAGTTTGCTTTCGTGAGGAGAGGGAAAATGTTGACTTTTGACATAACTACAGTCCTTTTACCTTGACCTGGCCAAGATTTTTTTTAAAAGTTTATTTCATGTGGCTGAATGGCAGAACAGGACAATACTCTAGCTCTAAGTCCTTTCCTCTAAATTGTTACGAGATTAACATCATATTCTAATCTGTGACAACTCGATATTCAAAATGGAGAGATGGAAGTTTTAGACCAAGTTAGAGTAAAAAGGGTACATAATCAATCGTGCAGTCAGTGGGTATAAAAAACAGACCCCCCCTCCAAGCAAAAAAAGGATTATGGAAATTAGAAAATCATGTAGGCTACCACTTGTAATGTTGAGCCGCCCCTGCAGTGCATAAAAATTGAGTTGCGTTATATTTAGACCACCCTGTATGAGGTGCAAAAATCTGAATGATCACGTATCACATTCGTCGACCCTATTTGAAATGATAAACCTGTATTCATGTCATCAGTGTACCTACTTGTCTACCTGTCTTTATCTATTATCTATCTCCGTATTCACCATGATTATGTTCTGAAGTATTAGTCAGCACAGTCTGCATCCAGTCAGCATCGCCTTTGTCACCCAGCGTCATATCACAGCCGGAGTCACCAGCAAAGTAGCAGGACCACAGGGTTGGGGCATCACTGACTGGGGGAGCCTCCGTTACCGCACCGCCTGGTAAGTACGGACACTCGACACGTGTCTCAAACTTCTCAAACACGAAATCATCTACAGCCACTTGACTTGAACCAAACCGTTGTCCTCGGAAGTAAAGCTGCAAAAGAGAAAACACAAGACTTTTAAAAACTTATTGCATTCCAAACAAACAGGGGTCCCTCCGTTACCATTCCCCCCAGTATACGCGGACATTCATCCTGCTTCTCAAACCTTAGTCGTCTACGGCCACCTGACTCGCATTCTTACTTTGTCCCAGGAGGTATTGCTATATGCGGAAGGATCCAGATTAATATGTCATATTCATACGAGAAGGAAGTGAACATGGACTCCTGTTTTTTCATGCATGCATCCACTGGTACAATACATGCTCTCAACCCTCTTCTCAAACATGAAATAATCTACGGTCACTTGAACTGCACCCAAAAGCTGTCCTCGGAGGTATAACTGCAGGGAACAAACACACAAGGTTTGGCTAAACATGGCTGTATCTTCATCTGTAAATTCCATGAGCTGTGTTATATAGTAGACGAATTACACACATGTACTCAAGCATGTAGTCGTCTATTGCCACTTGCCTCACACCCCAGTGCTGTCCTCGGAGGTGTAAGTGTACTGTACAAATACATAACTGAGTTGTATCGTACAAACACACAGAGCCTATTATATCTACCTATGAAGTTAAACCGTGGTTACGAATTTATCAGTGTCTGCTTCAATATTACAACCCTGTGTGTGTTCAATCTGCGACCCCATGTGTGTTCCATCTGCTGCCGTGTGTGTGTTCCATCTGCTGCCGTGTGTGTGTTCCATCTACAACCCTGTGTGTTCCATCTACGACCCTGTGTGTGTTCCATCCACTGACCTGGTGTGGTAT
The DNA here is from genome assembly GCA_018397915.1 of Birgus latro. Lineage (NCBI taxonomy): Eukaryota > Metazoa > Arthropoda > Malacostraca > Decapoda > Coenobitidae > Birgus > Birgus latro. Next base: position 31,372 of record JAGKTI010005750.1, read on the forward strand.
TGACTCTCCTAAGAAGTTGTGTGCGTTGACCCTGACTTGTCCCTGTGCCCAGCCGCCTCCTGGTGTGGCGTCCTCTGACCACAACAGCTTCTCATAGCCATCACTCTTGATGGCGGTGATTTGAACCTTACCGCCACCACCCTGAAGAAGCAGAAGAAGGGTGAGATTTATGCCCATCGACTGTGTGAGGGTTATGAAAGTTGATAATACGCTATTACTTAGTCCCTCTCCTTTCTTGCCCTTGATTTGCCCTAGCCTGCTTCTAATATTCATCAGGCAGCTTTAGCATTACCCTACCCATACTCTAGCTTACCTTAGCTTTTCCCTAGTCTACTAACCTGAATGTAGTACCAGAACGAGAAGCAGAAGTCCTCATTTTGTTCAGGTACCAACAGCTGACTCTCCAAGATGGCTTCACCTTTCTCCTCCTCAGGCCCCGCCACGTACAAGAACTTTTCTGAGGGAGTGAAATGTTGTTAAAATAATTGACAGTCTCAGAAAGGTGCCTTCATGTCGTGTCACCAATATGATCGAGCGGTGGAGCTGCCCAGTTCGTCCCTCAGCACCTCTACTACCCTCAGAAAAAAGGATAGTGGAGGAAGACGCGTTCACCCCACGGGCTACTGCCTTCACGTTTCAGACGAACCTAGAACTCCAACAATCACTACTACTAGCCTACTACTCCATCATCATCATCACCATCATCATCATCTTCACCATCATTATAACCACCGTCATCATCATCATCATCCTCACCACCATCATCATCATCACTACCATAATCATCATCATCATCACATACCTGTTGTCTGTCCCATATGATCAGCACCAATCCCAGCCAAATTGTCTTCCCCTGATCCCTGAAGCCAGTACGTTCCATACATAGTGGTGTCGTTCACGTACACATTCTGCCATCCACACGTTCCCTCCTCGAACGTGCATGTACCTGGTGGGGGAGAACGTGGGGTGTGGTGATCTATGACACACAAACACACACACACAAAGGACTAAAATTACTGTCCTCTTCTCATCCTAAGCTTCTCTCTCTCTCTCTCTCTCTCAATTACAAATATCCACACAATCCTGCATCAATATTCCAACAACCAGCACATTACCTACCTACCTACCTCCGCACTGTATGTCTATCCTTTCATCTATCTATCTACTGTATCTATCTATCTATCAACTCACCAATATCCACACACTCCTGCACCAGCACCTCAATATCATCCAACGCCATCACTCCGCCCCCGTCCTTCCTCCCCTGCCTCGCCTCCCACTTGGCTTGGAACGTCATTCTACCGGAGGGGATGGGTATGTTCGCCTGGAGCCACGAGAAGAGGTAGTTGGCTGGGTAGGAGGGAAGGAAAGGCTTGAATTAGTGCCTACAGACTCAGAGCTTGATTTGCAGGGGGACCAAGGGCAATGCACAATTTTTCCCATATTTACTTTTTGTCTGTATTGCGAAAACAAAATATCAGTTGTTGGAGAAAAGTTGTAAGTTACCTCAGTGCTGCATTACAGAGAACAGGATTACGTAAATATTTCCGTGCCTCTAGTTCATCATGTAAAAGCAATACTAAGTTACGACGGGAAATTGATCGTAAGTTTGATAATCACATTCAAGGATGGCAAAGAAAAAAAACATAAAGTCTGTTGAATCGTCTCCCTCTCCATTTTCTTTCTGATGAACCGTGTTCCCTCCCTCATTTATGTTCTTTTTCTTGTCTTTCCTTCTTTCTCCTTCTCCTCCAAATATAATGTCTTTTGAATCTTCCCCCTCTCCATTTTCTTTCTGTTGAACCGTGCTCCCTCCCTCTCAATTATTTTCCTTCTCTTGTCTTTCCTTCTTTCTCCTCCTTCTTTTTAATCACTGCCTTTACTCACTTGTCTCCTTCCACGCGACCCTGGGCAGCCACTCTAGTCCATGCCTGACATAGACGGTGAGGGAGTCTTCAACAGAACCGCCATTGTGGATGTACCAGAAGGAGAGACACTGAGGCTGGTGGCGCTCTAGGTTATATTCCGGTGTTATCACTCGACCCACCACACCTCCCTTGCCGTCCTCCAGTGGGGCGGCCAAGTACCTCCCTGCGGAGTATATCATCATCACTACCACAACTACCACCACCACCATCATCATTATCATGCCACAACTACCACCACACCATCATCATCATCATTACCATACCACTACCACCATCATCACTACCACAACTACCATTACCACCACCATCATCATCCTCTTCCTCCTCCTTATCATCATCATCATAATCACCACCACTACCACTACCATCATCATCATCATCACTATCCTCCTTCTTGAATATTTTGTTTTGGTTGTATGAAATTCGACGAGCATTGGCCATGAAGTCGGAATGAATCTCTTTGGTTACTAGTCAAATCGACCCTCTAAACTGACCACACCTGGCCATCACCTGGACTGAAAGGGGATAGGTATGTCTGTCAGGTTAAATTAAAAGCATTAGTGTATTATGCTGATTCTCCCCTTACTGAATGCTCTATTTGATTTTTATGACACACGTACACACACACACACACACACACACATAATGGCTCTCTTTCTCTCTTTCTCACACACACACACATACACACACCACACACACACACATAATGGCTCTCTCTCTTTCTCACACACACACACACACACACCGTAGCCAGTGTTGTAGGAGTGGTCTCTGCTGGGTCGGCTGAAGGTCACGTTGGGGTCACGTCCAGAAGTCCACACCCACTGACCTTTGTCCGCCTCTAGGGTCAGGCCACACAGGCTCTTCTCGAGGTCACACGCGACTGTATGCATTATTATTATTATTATTATTATTATTATTATTATTATTATTATTATTATTATTATTATTATCATATTACTACTACTACTACTACCACTATTACAACTACTACTACTGCTACTACTATTACTACTACTACTATTGTTACTATTATTATTATTATCATGTCATCATCATCATCATCATCACCACCATCATCATCATCATCATCATCTGAATAAAACTGACGTAGTACTAACATTTGTAATCTGGTGCCAGGGTTGGGGTGACAGCATCGCAAGGGTCGGTGTAAATGGCAGCCTCATCCACAGCAACAGTACTGCCAATGCCGCCCATCACGCCCTCTATTACCACCTGAAACATCATCATCATCATCATCCTCATCATCAAGGCTAGGGTGAGGTATGGGGCCAGGAAACAAAGAGAGAGATAGACATTTTAGGCCAAGTTAAAGTGAAAAGAGTACATTTTTGCTGAGTAAACTTCTAAACACGGACCGAGAAGGACTTATCAGCAGGCAGGTCCAAATGTCCCGCCACCCATCGCTGTCCCTCGGGTCTTCCTCGGGTCCATAACGCGTCCTCTACACTCTCGCTGGATCTGGTTGAAAAAAAAGATAACATAGTCCATAATGAGATTTTAAAAAACTGTGGACGAGATATAAGTTTAGTATGAAAAGTGGTATAGTGTAGAGTGGATACATTTGATTTCATCGATTTAAAGAAGAATTTTTAGACTGACTGTAAAACTAAATGAGGATAAGACTGACAGATTTGCATTCTGGGTAGGTCACTGAGTTCAGAGACAAAATTGGCGAATATAACCCAATGAAGCAGCTGCAAAGGCGTTTCTCGCAACCTACAATTCATCTCATTATCAACAGCATTCAGGTTTTCTGTAGATAGGTAACACACACACACACACTTTACGACTTCATCACGTACAGAACAGCTGCTCCCTAATTTCCCTGGGAACTCACCAAAGGCAGATAAACCACTGACCTGAGCAAGACTGATAGTTCTCCTGGTTCTGCTCCATCCAGGTAGTAGTAGAAGGTGAGACAGCGAGGGATGGAGGGAGGTAGAGGGGATGAAAGTAGACCCGCCCTCTGTCCCTCCGCCATACTGCCATCCAACGTAATGTACCACGAACCTAAACACATATAATTATTGTTCATTGTTTACTTTGTTCTTGGATTAGTGTGGGTGAGATATTGTCATCGTCTTTTATCACCATTACCATTATCATCATCCTGACTTTATTTCTCCCGCGTTCTCTTGCTCGTGGACTGCTTGATAAATATACAGACGGACAGACAGCGAGACAGACATTTACTCACCATCAGAGGCAGGGGCGCTATCCAAAACGTCATCTCTCAACCAAGTCCCTTCGTATCTTCCGTCATTCTGCAGCCCACACAGACCATCCTGGAAATCGCATTGCCACTCCAGCCCCCCTGTGTCCTGCGTCGGTGTGGGGGTGGCCGCGGCAGGGACACCCACCCCTCTGCTCAACCGCACTGGGGAAAAAGTGGACATAGAATAAAGGGTTCAAGCAATAGGGAGAAGGCAAAATGGTCTCCACTAATAATAATAATAATAATAATAATAATAATAATAATAATAATAATAACAGTAATAGTAATAGTAGTAACAACAATAATAATAATGTGCCTGTTGATTCATGAGCTGTTCCTTAGCATTTCTTTCTAGTGATTTATTTTAAGGTGCAAGAACACCTGTAGGAGCGGCCCGGTTAGTCAGTTACACCTACGTATTTTCACACACAAGATGGCCTCAGCTTTATTTTATTTTTTTCATATTTCGCTTTTTCTATGCTATGGTAATCACATCCTTCTAATATCAACATAATTTCTGGCCTTTGGTTGCTGCTTCTTTGCATAAAAAAAAAAAATCCGTCATCCAATCCCTTCTTGCCCCATCAGCAGCGTAGGGGGCCGAGGCCAGGGCTTGCAGTTAATTCAACCACTTCACTCCGAGTACAGGTGCTGGAAAGGGACGCCTTCACGTGGTGGCACTGATATGGTCGGACGGTGGAGCTGCCCCTGATACAAACGTGCCTCACTTCCCTCCCTGTTCCTTGGGGTAAGGATTGTGGACTACAGGATGTGGGTAATTTTAGCCTGCAGTCCACCGGGTTCACGAGCAGATGAGCCTGGGTTTGCAACTACTACTACCATTACTACTATTACTGCTGCTACCACAACAACCATCACCGCCACCACCACCATAACAATAACTACTACTACTACTACTGCAACTACTACTACTGTTACTACCGGACTACTACTGCTACTACTACTACTGTGTCTGCCATTTTTATTTCATTATTACTATCTCCTGATAATTATATTCAAATTCTGGAAAAAAAAAAAATGTAGAGAAAAGGTTTGACAGTCTCCAATAACCCCATCACAATCACGTCTCTTCAAATGATCTGGAAAAATTACGAACAATACATCATCGGAATGAAAGGGTGAAGGCGAGGGAGAGCAGTCACACTTCCTTGAGGCTTATTATGTAAACAGTAAACCCCAACCCTTACAGACCACACCCCTATTGGAGCATCTTAACCCACTAGACTACCAAGTATCAGTTTGTAGGTTATATGGTTATCACCCAACGTAAAAAAATGGATTTCCAGAGTACAGTGAACCTTGGCTAGCACATCGAGTGAATGGATGGTGGCCGCTTCCACTGAAATACAGCACAAGATAAAATATGAGGGAACCTAGTGTAGCAATAAACGATACTCTTTTTATCTCAGACCAGATTTTCGTCTTCCGGCAGCTTATTTCACGTAGCTCAGTGATGATCTAGTGTTACAACTCAGCATTCAGATCGGAGAAAGTAAGTTTACGCTTATAATTCATTCGCTCAAAGTACACAGAAATATTCTTCCTCTTGCAGCTTATTTTCCTCATCTTAGCTGCACAAGACGGTACAATGGTTTACTTTCCTTTTTGTCATAATATTCCTGTGTTAAATGATTGCTACTGCTCAATATTCAAGATGCAGAGATGGAAATAAAGCGAAGCAGTGAATAGAGTATATTCTAAGTTGCAGGGGTTCTTATCGTATCACTGTTACAACCGTATGCTTAAAACGAAAATTTGCGAAGTAAAAAACAAACCCCAAATTTCTGACGATATTTTGTAAGCTTGCCTTTATCGTTGGAAACAGCACTTTGTACTGTAATATGCAGGTTGATCAAGTGCATTATCGATAGTTCCATAATTATCCGTAAAAAAATTGAAGCTTACTTGTTCGCTAGCATCATAGGAAGTTGACATGGTAAGGGTAAATTTAGAAAGGAATCAGTAGCATATAGAGAATATCTTTAAAATGACGAAATTAACATATTATTAAAAAGCGGTAAGTTTTCCTTATATTCCCCGGCTTACTCTGAATTCTCATGAAATTCGGGTAACTGGCAGATAAATATGCATACGGTGAATTGGTTATAAGTAAGCTACTGTACAGTACCATATTAGTATACTTTCCTTGAATATAAAGTAAACTATCAGCACTGGTTTCTCTTTGCGGTTTGGTTAGGTTAAATATTTGGCAAGATAGATTTAATAACTATACGTGAAACAAAGCGCAATTATACTCTTTTGACATTTTGCCCGTATTGTCATTTTCCAACTTATTTCATGTAGAGGTTAAATATTTAGCAAGATAGATTTAATAACTATACGTGAAACAAAGCGCAATTATACTCTTTTGACTTTTGCCTGTATTGTCATTTTCCAACTTATTTCATGTAGCTCAGCGGAAGAAAAACAGAAATGCGGCACAGCATCCACTCCATGGAGGTATAATAGAGAGCTGGCGGCATGCTGTCTTCCTCTATCCGCGCGAGTGAAGCCGGTGGGCGGGGCTTGGCCCAGGTGAGTGGGGGAGATTGACTCAAAACATTGTGGTTCAGCAAGGCGACATAAGACATTTAATTGCTTTCTGGTGTTCACCCCACATACAAATTTGGAGAAATATTATATGATATGCAAGGTATATATACAGACATTCCTTGTTAATGATACAGATCCCTGAAAAACCCACCAGGCACCACACTATACTTAGAAAATGTAACGTTCTTGATTTGCTCGCTCCACGATAATCATTAATATTCCTCATAAGAAACGCTAACAACGTGTTGTTTTGACATCGCATTATACTATAATAACTATGGGCAAATATGAGTCGGTCATGTAGGCCAATAATAATCACATTGGTAGTATTATTTAATAATTTAGGTTTTCATCTGCGATGGAAAGGGACTGACTCGAAACATTCAGTTTCTCAAGGCGATTTATGGCATTTTATTGCTTTCTGGAGTTCAAAACACAAAATTTCTTTGAAATGTTATTTGATATACAAGTTACAAAGAGACACTAGCATTCTTTGTTAATGATCTAGATTACAGAAAAACACACCAGTCACCTCACTGTCTTGAAAATGTATAGCTCTTACCCCCGGGATTCCACTGATAAAGGAGAGTCAAGACAGAAACCCTTGTTAGTTATTTTGTTTATATTAAACCAATGACTAATATAAAATAACTCATAGTATGAAAAAGTTGGCCATTGAGTGGTTAGACATTACATACGTTTTAACAAATATTACAGGAACACATGGTATGTCTAGTTTATGATACCTGTAGCTACCTGTTGGAATTTTGTCCATATTACACCAATGGCTGACATATAACAACTCTTACAGTATGAAAAAACTGGTCATTAATAGACACTACATACCTTTTAAATCAAGTGGATGAGCTGGTTAAGCAGCTCAGGCCAAGAGTTGATTAGATTGGGTGAATTGGGTTAGTTAAGGTTAGGTTAGGATAAGCTGGGTTAAGGTGGCTTGAGGTAAGTAAAGTTAGATGGGTTAACTTAGTGCCTGGTTAAGCTAGGCTAGGCTAGGCTAGGTGGGTTAGGTTAAGTTACGTTAATCTTGGTTAGGTGATTAGATTAGTTTAGGCTAGGTTGCTTAGGTTACAAAGGCTAATTTGGGATAGGCTATGTGTGTTAAACGGTTAGTTGTTTGAGACAGCAGTATATCCTAGGCCTAGCCTGCTTATCGGCCGACCAGCCACAAGGCGGAAACACTTTGCCGGTATTCTTTACTTTCCCCAAAAAAATTTGGAATATTTAGTATCACCACCGGTGTCTAAACTGAATGTAGATTATTGGAGGTTGCCAAAGTCTTAAGAAACATCAGTATCCAATCACTAGACCACAAATGATAAAAGAAAATGTGTGGAAAAGAACCCAACGTGACACACTTTTAAGCTCCTAAGAAACCATTTCCATATTTAACCTAATAGTTTTACCTGCGGAATGTTACGGAGTCTTGTCGATCCCTCTGTGTACACCCAAAAGCAGAACAAGCAGGCATGTTGAGTGGTTACACAAAAAATAATGAAGCGTTCCACTCTCAGCTGGTGGATGTTTTTTTTGAGTGAGGGGGGGGGGGGGGGGGGGGTAGCCTCAGCGCGATAGCTTCAAGTCACGTGACCTCATGCCCCATAGGACATCCTTGTGAGTAGCATTATACTCTAGTGTTAATATACTGGCACAACTGATAATTCAAGTTCAAGGCGGGGATCGAAATTTTAGGCCAAGTTAGAGTGAAAAGGGTGTACGAAGGAGTTAGGACTAAGCGCGGCGGAGGAACTACTTTTTGAGTGTCAGTCGGCGGCGCTATGCGGNAAGAGAAGACGGATTTTTCTCTAATTTTGGCGTACTTGTAAGCCGCACAACTATATATCTCGAAGTTTTGTGTTGTTCTGGTGCCGTAGAAGTGAATTATCAAGCTCACACATCGTGGAAATAACAAGATAGGCCATAAGATGCATCCTCCTCAAAAAGGTAAAGTTCAATAGTTTGTTTTTTGTCACGCGTAATTATAGTCGGTTTGTTTTCACCAAAGATTCGTAACTCCTTTTAAGCTCAGATGATGGCCAAGTGTAGATTGGAGGATAGATGTGAACTGTAACCAAGGAGACTCATTCTTGCTTCGTAACTAAGGCTCATCGATCTTACGCAACCACGATTTGGTATTCATGTTGCATATGACTCGGTTCCATCAGATGAAAACAGACCAACTTTTTTTTTTTTTCTAGTTTCACACCATTGCCGCATTAAACATGCCAAATCAGCCATACCTAATGTATAACGTGGAGACAAAATGTAACCAACAGTGTAGCTTTGTAATTTGAGAAAAGGTAAGTGATGTACCGGTATCATGAAGTCCTTCAGTTAAAATTTGTCAGTGTAGGTAATATTAAAATGGCCTCTTCCACCACTCAAAATTTTCATCATATCGTCCACTTTTAAGAATTTAACTTTAGTACAACTATAAAATTTAAAAGCTTACGTTTACAAGTGTTTACATCACAGTGATGCAACGCTATACTCGTTTTACCCTAGCTTGGTCCAGATTTTCGTCCTTTTCCTGCTAATTTCACATAGCTTGCTTGCAGTTAGACAATACTGCAGCTCTACGCCATATCCATGACACTCCTTCGTGATAATCTGTTGTTAATATAATCCATTGTTACAACTGATTGTTCATGACGGAGAGATGTCAATTTTAGGCCTAGTGGGTAAAACGGGTATAGCACTTTTTATGTATGTATTTATTTATGACAAGGCTAATATTGTTGGAGCGATGACTATAATGTTGCTTTCGTTGTACTTCAGATAACATAAGTATCTCCCAGAGCTCATGAAAATTCTCTTAAGAACGATTTTACCATGTGTGGGGTTTGCAGATTTACCTTTTGTATGCTGCATTTATGGGTAGAGAGAGAGAGAGAGAGAGAGAGAGAGAGAGAGATTAGGATTCTGTGATGAGTAAGAAGAGTTTACATAGAGAGAGATTAGGATTCTGTGATGAGTAAGAAGAGTTTACATAGAGAGAGATTAGGATTCTGTGATGAGTCAGAAGAGTTTACATATTTTGGATACCGTTATGGTTTCGAAATTTGGGATGGAAAGCTGTACCGCATCTGGTAACTGCAAGCTTTTCCTAGTGCTGGTGGGAGACGCCTTCATGTGGTGACACCTGTATAACGAGGATTCAACTGCCTGGTTATACAAACGTTCTTCAACTACTTTCCTATCCCCCGAGAAAAGGATGATGGACTGCATTAGGGCAACTTAAGCCTGTAGTCCACTGGGTTCACAATTCAGATGAGCCAGGAGCAGCAAGAAGAAAGAGGTACAACAACAGTTTTTTTTTTTTTTTTTAGCAAATAGCACCACCGTCGCAAACAGGTAATTTTCATTAAAGATTATAAAAGATGCCACCTACCATGATTGACCTGAGTGAAAAAAAAAGTGTTGATGGTCTTTTTGCCTAGCATTTTGTGTGTGTGTGTGTGTGTGTGATTTTTTTCTTTTGCAAAGAAGGGACCAATGAGTAGGAGCCCGCAAATTGTTCCCTCAAAAAAAGAAAAAAAAAGAAAAACATGCAAGATATTATTTTTAACTAAAATAAGTGTGCCATGCAACTTGCCTGATAGTAATGCACACTTTGAAATAATGTCTTATCTCGGGATGTGCCTTTTTATCAGTTTAGGCGCTGATGCGATCTTGACTCCATTGTTCTGTTTGGCGTTTTTTGGTGTTTTCCAGTAGTATGTTGACAAATTTTGAGAAAAGCCCCTTAAAGAATATCCACTTCTCTTCCATAAGCTTTCCAGCGATGCAGGTAGATTCGCTGGAGCTTCAGTAGTTTTAGAAATTACCCAGTTTTGATGTTCAGTTTGGCGTTTGGGGGACTTTATTTTTTAAACTTCTCACACCCCTGTGGGAAGTTTTCTTGTTTTTGTCAAAGTTGTTATTATTATTATTATTATTATTATTATTATTATATTATTATTATTATTATTATTAATCTTAATCTTACTTATTCTAAAACTGATATTTCCAAAGCTTTCGCCGAGAGCCTTCAAACTTCGTCAACTTAGTCGGACAGCTGTCCGCTTCTTTTGGCCAGTTATAGTGGGAATCCGTCAAACGGGTCTCCGGATATTATCCTGAACACAGAAAAGTGAGTCAGCAACTGTCTCAGCCAGGAAGCTGAAATTGTACAATAATATGGTCTTAAGTCGGACGCAGTGTGGAAAGGAGTGTGGTTCCAATCGGTTGATTATTTTCTGAGATCGCCTGGGGTCAAAAATTGGGACTTTTGCAGATATTCCGGATGTTACCTAATTTTCCATGAAGGATTAAAGCTAGAGCCACCAAACTTGGTGGACTTACGGACTGTGATGACCTAAGGTGACGTGCATAAGATCAGTGACGTTGACCTCAAGGTCCCTTTATAGCTCGGCGTGTAGAAGGCAATGGCTGTGGGAAGTCTTTCTGTAACTTTGTCCTTGGACAGTTTTATGGTGTTCTCGTTATTATTATTATTATTATTATTATTATTATTATACACTCTACTATAGTTCTTTCACCTTGGGCCAGAGTTTCGCCTTTTTGCGGCTTATTTCACGCAGCTCAGTGGCAGAAAAAGACATCACTACTGTTTTACATTCTTCCCATAGTACTTGTTTGTGACTGACATCGTATTCCATTGTAAATTTCTTGTTGGAACTCAGCATAAAGGACAGATGACAGTTTAAGGCCAAGACAGAGTAAAAAAAAGTATACCTATTTAAGAGCGAGAGGAGGGGGGAATGAAAAAAGAACACTCGCTTCGCTCGCTCGAGTACTGTGCACAGACGGTAACCACTTAAAGGACGGTTTTTCCTCTTTTTTTTTTTTTATTACGCAACATACATTGATTAGTGTCCGTGTTTTCATTTGAAGGAACCGGGCCACTTCCACAACCTGAAAAACAAGTCGTGGTTGCATGATATTCGATGAGCCTTAGCCGTGGGGTAAGAATAAGTCTCCTTGGTCACTAGTCAAATCAACCCTCCAGTCTAACTACATCTGGCCACCAACTGTGCTGAAAGGGGTTAGGGGTCTTTGTCAGGTTAATGCACTATAGCCGGGATAAATTTACGTTCTGCACCTACTCTACTCATTTTTCTCTAACCTCGCCTAGAAATTGCATGTTTCCACCTTGAATACTGAGGTGTACAATATATTAACACTTCGGTCTGATGCTAGTCATGAAGAAGTGCTATAGAGAGGATGCAGAATGTAGCACTGACTTTTCCTGCCATTAAGCTACGTGAATTAAGCTGCAAAAGGACAAAAAATCTGGTCCAGGCGTGTTCCAGCCACTATACTTCTTTCACCCTAAACTGGCTAAGATTTTCGTCCTCTTGCAGCTTGTGTCCCGTAACTCAATGGATAGAATAAGACGATCTATTTTTTCCTTAGCGCTTTTTCGTGACCAGCATCATATTCTGTGGTTAACTCTTATAGCAGCTCAACATTCAAGATGATGGTGA